>JBBPKA010000072.1:0-144493 GCA_038088995.1 Guyanaporus albipodus | reverse complement strand
GAGAAAATGGAAGGAGAGTTGGAGGAAGAGGAGGAAGTAGAAGAGAAAAAAAAAAGAAAAAAAAAGAGGGGAGACCCCCCGATCGACATGGGCTTGGCGTGCATGCCGCTGTTCAAGGACTGCCATATTGGAACGTTGATAGGGTGACGTATGGAGGGAGGGTCGAAGGCCGGCCGACCGGATACAAAACTGGGCAAAGTGTTTTACGGAGAGTCATCATGCATCATTGGTATTTCTCTGATGCCCACCTACATGACGACCCTGAATCTGCGGCGCAAGAATGAGTGTACAGGAAGACTAGGATAAGCCAGTGCTGCCAGGTTCGGAGCTTGATCCAGCTAGAACGCACATGATGCGATTTGGGCGGAGGGCATATCCGGATCCGGGCCGCCCCGTCGGTCCGTCTGGGCTGCCTACAACTGTCGTCGTCAACGTCGAGCGCGCCTCTGAGAGCACATCGGGATCAGACATCGGTTCCGAGTATGGAACTGTGAGGTATTTGAAGCATTGCCGTAGGGAGAACTTGCACGAATTCAGCAGGACTGCGTTGCCTTCCCGAACGGGTTGGCGTGGCGGAGATGAATTCAATGGGCAAAGTCACTAGTGTCAGTATGTCCTGTATGTAGCACAGGCCAGTAGTACAGTGGCGATACTGATCTACGACAGGCGCCATGAGGCAGACGGGGGGCGCGGACGACGCCGCCATCAATCATACATATTATACTACTGGTCCCGACCGTCCGAATCGGCGGACATGCGCGCACTGAAGCGAGTGGGAGACCCAGAGACCGACCTTCTTGCACGGCAAATTCAGCTCCTCCGGCCGCCAGAGTACAGCCTATCATCACAGGCGCTCACCTGGCAAGTCTCACACCCGTCCAAGATGGTCAAGCCTGCGCTCAAACGGCGCAGTCTGGTTTCGGCAAACGATCAAGGGACATGTCGTCCTTCATTTGCAGGCCTGCTTCTGAAATGGAAGAGAAGCCTCAAATAACAATGTCGTTGGCCGTGGTTCGTCGCATCGAGGTACCACACGGAATATTCTCTCCTCCCACCTTCGTAAAGTTCTGATCGTTCGTACACTGTGAGTCTGTTCACGGTCCAGACATGATCTGTCTTTCCCCATGGCATCCCAAGGAGTCCGGTTCCATCTTTTCCCAACGGAGCAACCCACGCAGCTGATGCGCCCTCTTTTACGGCGTACTTCCCTCGCCAAACGTAGACATGTCCCCGTGCCCTTGTCTGATCTTCTCATTCGTCCATCATCCTGCCGCAGATCGCAGTGTCGTGTGTGGCGGCCATTCGCTAATGCGAGACGTTCGCATGACGTGAGTAGAAGAGGCAATATACTCGACGCTCGAGGCTCATCTACATATCGCTATTTCGATTCCAACGTCGCCCGATCAACTTACGGGGACAACGTCGAGGTCCCATGGCTTCTTTACCTCCTTTCCGTGCTAGTCCAAGCCTGGTGCGAATGCCGCGGGGAATGAAGCATTGCGTGGAACTAAGGTCCGTGACACGGTCGGCACGCCTGCCAAGTACCCAAATTGCCCAGAGCGGAGAGAGAGAACGGCTTGCTGGTGCGTGTCCTTGCTTAAAGTCTAATTACGTGCGTAGAGTCACGTCACTGCCGCATCTGATGCGACACAGTCTGATGCTCGCCGTCCAACGAACGAAATAGCGCTACTACTAGGGCTTCGACTGCTTCCCCGTCCAGATCTCCGGCCGCTTTGTGAGAGGGTGACAATGAGATCGGTGACGTTCATTTCAATTGCGTGTGGTTAGGGATGGAGTGATGGTGAACGTCGTTATGAGGGTGAATTGGAAGTCGAACTGGAACACAATTGTGATCACAGGGGCGAGGGGGATCAGTCACACGGATCTGCGTTATGACTTCAATGGTGACGGCAGGCAAAACTTGTTTCCGTGCATTTCAGGACGCCCTAAGACCCTGCTCACGGTATTTATCATTCTTCTTATTATTTTTTTTTGGGAAGAAGGGAGGGGTGTGTGATAAGATGTATATTTGGGGACAGAACGACCATGACAGGGGAAATGAAGCAGACGAGCCGAGATTGCAGCGTGTGGATAAAGCAGATGATCGGTGGTACGATGATGCGGCGCAAGCGCAATAGCGGTGCGAGATGAAGAAAACGTTGCAGAGAAAGGAGCACATGTCGCAAGGGACAGGGAATGGAGGGCATCCTCAAGCGCGGGCGGGGTCGTCTCGGCCGGCCACTCCGGCCACTCCGGATCTTGCGCAGCTGGTTGCCGGACCCGCGGGACGGACCACATGTGGAAGCCGGAGATAAATTGGGGAAAAAAAAAAGGGCATGGCGTATCTCGGCAGGGCACCGGGGATACATCCTCTCTTTCGGCTCGTCCACTCCTAATGCGAATAACGGGTGGGAATATTACCTAAACATTGCATATCATAAGGTTTGCAGGGACTACAAATTCCGGCACACGAGGCCGTCAAAATACCCAGATTACCAATTCTGCAAACGTGAGAACATATACCCATATCGATCCTCCATGTTTGGGGATGACTCGGAGGGGCGATATTTAGGCGGGATCAGATGGGGCGGGTTCCTCATCCTCTTCCTTAAAACTCCCCTTCCTCCGTCCTCCTCCCCCTCCTCCTCGCCCGACCTTTCTTTTCTTTTCTCTTCCTTTTTCTCTTCTCCTTCTTCTTCGCGCTTGTGCTCTATTGTGCGGTTGGGACGACAACGCCCACTCTTTGTTGTTTCACGTAAGTTCTCCTTCTCCTCCATACCCCACTCATCTCCTCACCGTTATATCAGGTCCCCTCGTATTCCAGTTCTTTTTATTCCAGCTTTTCCTCTCTGCATCTCTATCACGCCATGGAATCCACCCTCCTCGAGCACCCTCGCAGCCCCACCTTCATGGATGCCCCCTTCACCTACGACTCTCTCACCAACCTCGAACCCTACCTCCAGTACCCTCAGTCTCCCTATGGCGTCTCTACCATGGCTCGTAAGTTGTCCTCGTCGTTCTCTTCTCCAGATCGCTCACGTCTCCAAAGTGCCGGGTCCCTCGTCTTCATCTCCCCGTCTCGATTTCAACACCCTCAACTTGACCAACACCATTGGCGAGTACTCGTACACCCCCTCTGCCAACTACACGACCGCCTCTCCTGGTCGTCCCTACACCCCTCCCGATAACGGCATCTCCCCCCCCGCCGTCTACAACCTTAGCGGTGGCGAGCTCTCCTCTGATGGCCTCACTTCTGGCAGACGCAGCCGCGGCAGTGGTACTCACTCTCCCTCGTCGGTCCACAGCGTTCCATACGCTTCTGTTCCTCGTTCTCATCGCTTCAACCCCATCGCTGCACCCGCCACCCGTTCCGCGGCAAAGACCCCGAGACGGAAGGCCCGCAACGATGACTCGGATGAGGACGACGACGATTTCCAGCCTGCCATCCCCGCTGGGAGCAACACCGATGTTCGCCGCGAGACCATCCGTCGTCAGCGTATCGAGTCCGAGCAGAGGCGTCGCGATGAACTTCGTGACGGCTACCGCCGACTCAAGGACGCTCTTCCCGTCTCAAACCAGAAGTCGAGCAAGGTTTCCCTCCTTGATCGCGCTACCACTCATGTCAAGTACCTCGAGATGACCGCACAGCAACTTCAGACGAGACTCCAACAGGCCGAGAACGAGGTTCAGCGACTTCGCACGTACGCGTCACTCCCCTTCGCGTCAACGATCTTCGTCTCACCTTCCTACTCTAGTGTCAACGAGGCGTTGATGCTTGGCACCGCCGAGCAACGACATGCTGCCGCTGCCGCTGCGGTTGCAGCAGTCTCACAACAATCACAGTCAAACTTTTGATTGTTAACCTCGCCCTGAACCTCCAAAACTCGCCGCGCCGACGGTTACATTATCTTTCATGGACTATTATTGCAGAGATGACTCGCACGACTGGAATACCTGCCTGGTTTGCAGGCCGCATTATCACAATGGACACTTAGCATCGCACCTTTTTCTTTTTTTATATTTTGCATCGTTCACGACACCTCATCCCATTGCGTCCCTCAGGTCGGCTGGCCACCACCACCACCTCATCGCTCCTCCGGCATCCCCTGTTTCAGACTGTTTGGCCGCGCCACCCAGCTCTGAGTCTCGCATCTACTCAGCAGTCGACCCGTGGTCGGTTGTTGACCAGAGAGCTTCCTTAGAGCAGGAGACCTTGATGAAGATTGGACTCCCTGGTCTTGGTTGATGGAAGATCAGATACGACGCTGACGCAAGACCGCAATGCTGCTCGGCGCTTGGTCACGCCACTCACGTAGCATTTGCGCGCCCTTCTTGCCCTTTCTACCCTCGTCCTCTATCGCCTTCCTATCCCGCTCCATGACAGTCCATCCGCACTTTGAGGCGACGACCCCTTAGTTGGGGTTACGTACCTCGTGCGAGCCGATACACTGGTACCGTCTCGACTCTCCACGTCTTAACACTACCATGGCCGGATTACTTAGCCTTCTTCTCCTCCCAGCACGTACTTGACGAGGACCGCGCATCTGCACGCATTGTTTATTACGACCCTGATTTATACGACTCAACACTCGAAGTGGGCGACTGATCACCGCTTGCTTTCCGCCTCCCTCCATCCAGACCTCTCGATGAGTAAAGGCGAAGCTTCAACGTGCCTCTCGTCATCGCTCGCTCGCTCTCATTGTATGAGAGCGGTTGGTAGACACTGGTGTATTCGTCGGTTGGGATTCAGGGTTTAGGGTCTGCGAGGGTTTTGACGAAACATGATCCGGACAGGATGCACTCTCCCCTTGATGCGCTTGGTGATTTGTTCTCGCTGCGTTCGCCCCGATGTTCTTTCGCTAGTCGATTGGACGTTGGATGTGCTTGAGCGCCTTGAGCGAATCGTTGATGCGGCGGTGGGTTCTGAGCAGATGCCTGCCTGCAGGCACCGGAAACACTCTTGTCTGGGCTTCGTTTCACGTCTTGATTTGTCCTCGTCGAGCCCCCTCTTGCCTCCTCCGTCTAGCACATGCTACATGCACTCGCCTCGCCCTGGCACCTCACGTCTGGTTTCATCGTTATCCGCCTTTCCCTTTTGACTGCACACGCGTTAGTCGTTTCAGTCCCGCGCTTCACTTGTAGGTATTGTGTATCTGTCTTGGCTCTCGACATGCACCTAGCTGTACTGCATCCATGATGTAGCATTGCTGTTATCGTAACCTATAGTTTATGAAGCGACCCTCGCTTTCTATCCACGACTGTGTGACGCGCGTTGCTTATCGACGAAACAAAGGAACACGACGTGCAAGTTATCATCGAACCACAACACTGAACGCAATGTCGACACCAAAGGAAACGAATCCTGAGATCGAGAGGCTGTCCATACAGCGCCAGCTCAAAATCAAGATTGGCGTAACTAAACGGTGCGAGGCTCAGGGATATATATTTCCGCCTATCTCTCCTGTACCCCAAACGCTGACCACGTCACGCCGAATGAAAACAGGCTGCTCAAGGAATACGATCTGTACAAAAAGGAAGGAGAAGACAACCACCGCAAGCTCGACCGATTCGTAGCGGAGAACGGCGAAGAGTGGGACATCAAAAATGCTGTACGTGTCTTGCCATTGCCTCGTCACGTCGACACGCACACGCACACGTACGCATCCACATTCAATGCCTGCTGCGCGTGTGCTTGTGTGTGTGCGTGCTGAGCACAGCGCGGAAATGACAGTCGCTAATCCAATCCGATGCCTGTGTTCTCTCGTCTTCGGTGGCACTTTGCCATTTTTTCTGAATCGAACGGTCGGGTCCCGCAGAAAAGGATATTCGAAGAGTCTCAGAGAATGATCAAGGACACAGGCGAACGCCTGGAAAAGGCGATCCAGGAGCTCCAGACGCTCGTCGTGGGTCTTCCATTTCACCTGCATGACGTCCTCATCCCCTATCCAAAAACACAGGATTCCGTCAAGTCCAGGCCAGAGTTTTCCAAAGACAAGGAGCTCTCGGAGGCCGAGAAGACGTTCATAGAAGCCACCGCGTAAGCGTCCGATCATATGACTGAATAAACACGCCCTCATTCACTCCAGGGCGTTATTGGCCGACAAAGCGTCCTGAGAAGTTGTCAACAACGCTATACCCGCACTATCGACGAAACCTACACATGGGCGTTGAGTTTAGATGATGCTCCATCCGATCCTCATCGGGGAACGCACGGATGTTATTGTCGTGTTGTATTCTTTCTGCCGCTCCATTGCACTCATCGTTATTCCCGTGTGTCCATATCTACTCCACGGTGTTGTGAGTTATCCGTGCCTCCGGTCTCGTCCTGTTCCCGCGCAGCCTTGAGGCGCGTGAGGGCATTCAGAATATCCACCCATGCGGCCCGGGCCACCCTCTCTTCCTGTAAACCCAGACTGACCTCTCCTGTTCCTGTACCTGTGGGGATGGTCACGCCCAGCGATGGGGGAACGAACCCGGGGGGCGGTGCGTTAATTGCGGAGGGGGCGATGCGAGACTGCCGTATGTGTGCGAGCGAGGAACGAATGGCGACCTGTATGGACTGCCGAATCGGATGGAGGGGGGTTAACCGCGCGTTATGCAAAGGATGGAGGGAAGATACTCACGTCCAGTCGCTCAAAGTACTCGCTCACCTCGAGCACGAACTGCTCCGAGCGTTCCTCTCCCTGGGGGAGGTCGTCGTCGGGCCCGTCCGTCTGCGGCAGCGTGAGGAGCGAAACCGACGACGCAGCGAGGGAGAGCAGGCGTCCAATGTCCTACACGGTCCCGTTGGTTGCGTTGGCGAAATGGAAGGAAGGGAGCGAACCTGCTCTACTTCTCCGAGTGCGTAGATCTGACGCGCCGTCCGGCTCGAGGTCCAAATGGGATCGATTTCCTCGCCAAGTTCATGTTCTGTTCGTCCCTCGGGCTGTGACATTGAAGGTGAAACGTAGTACAAACGCAAGCCTGATGCTTTTCGCTACTCCAACGCTCGTAGTGAAACCGAACATGTTCAAAAGCAATCAACACAGCAAAAAACAGCAAAGTAAATAACGATTACAGCTGAATTATTATCGGGTGGTGTCATAATGTAGTCGTCTCATGCGAGCTTTGCCTTCTTGGCGGGCTGTGGCCCAGGCTTACTCTCCCCCTCCTTGCGTTTCTTCGTCCCTCCCCCACTCTTGACGTTACTTAGCATGTCCTTGATCCTGTCGTTGACCCCATGCGAGATCTTGCCCACCTCGGAGTCCGCACCGTTGAACGTGATCGCGTTCCGGATCATCAGGTACATGTCGGCCTCAAAGGCCTCTATCGAATCGTACTTGTCGTTATCCAGCTTCGTCCGGATCGTTCTAAGGTCTCTTGCGTCCTTCTTGGGAATCACCTGGAAGTACGTTGGGATGCCCAAAAGTACGGGGTCGACGGGCTCTCGGAAGACGAAGGAACTAGTTCAAGGGTCAATTAGTCATGTCAGCCCACATCAGGGCGATGCAATGGAATACTTGCATGTCCTCCTTCACCAACGTCGTCATCAGTCCCTGCAAGCTTCGTTTTTCCGCCCACGAAAGTTTCTTCTCGAACAACTTGGCCCATTCCTTCTTGAACACCTTTTCCACAGCGTCCGCACAGTTCACAGGGTAGGTCGTGGGGGGATTGAATTTGCGACAATTACTAAAGACGAGGTCGGCATCCTTGGCGAAGTCTTCCATCGTGGAATATTTGCCTTCCGTCAGCTTCTGGCCCATGGTCCCAAAGTCCATCGGGTGCGTGATCTCTTCGTAATAACTAGACAAGCGTCAGCACCATTCAGGTATTACCAATTGTCAATCAAGCTCACGTGGGACAGCCATCTCTTACTGGGTCTACTGGTTGGGCAAAGATGGGATATTCAGCAAGTTTTGAAATTACCCTCAGCACGTCTCTACATTTCTTCTCGTTCAGCGGAGTGATTGAGGGGGCAGACCGAGACTTCGATGGTGTAGGCTGAGAGCTGGAAACCTCCCGCTCCTTTCCTTTAATGGAGGTGCGTAGTGTATCTGGAGAAGGTGCTGGCAGAGGTTCGGGCCCCTTCTTCTTGGGCTTGGATGGCGCAGGTGCTGGCTTCGGCGTAGGTGCAGGTCGTTCGGGAACTGGTGTACCTGTGCTACTGGAAGGCCCGTTCTGTTTATCCTTTCTCGACAGAGGCGTCGCAAACGTCAAAATATCATCTTCATCGCTTTCGACGTTGGGTTTTCGACGCTTGCCGGGGGGTCCACTACCTGATGCCTTCGCCGGAGGAGATTCCCTCGCCGACTCCGCTATCCTGCGCTGACGTTTCTCTTCATCTTTTTCCCGTTCGATCGCGATCACTTCTTGTAGCAGGTCGTGAGATCCGTCATCGACGTACGGCGGTGGTGCCTCATCTGGAATCTTCAGCTTACGAGCCTTGAATTTAGGTGCCTTGGAAACCTCCGCCGACTTCTCCGCCGGCTTTTCGTTGGCTGGCTCCGTAGGCTTGACTTGCGCACCGCCAACCTTGAGCTTGATGATCGGCCGAGGAGTAGGTTGTTCAGCTGCAGAGGGATGAGGTGCTGATGCTGACGTCGAAACCCGTGCAGGCTGCGGTGAAGGTTTCTGAGGCGTCTGTTTGACCATGACAGAGGGGAACTCGGGACGGGCAGGTTCCGCGGCCCTGTTAGCAGCTTCAAGAGTCTTGTTGATGCGATTCCACACTGATATCCGCCTCACTTAGCGACAACATAGCCGAGGGACTGGTAACTCACGTTTCTCGAAAAACGTTTGAAGGAATACAGCCTCTGTATGCGCATAGCTGCCAACGACGTTGTATCGCATCGCGTTCGCGATCATAAGATGAAAGTCTGTTTCGAACACAAAGCGATCCTTGTAGTGACCTTCCTCCAGCTTGGCACCTATTGTGCTAAGGTCCATCGGGTTTTTAATCACCTCGTAGTAGCTGATGTTAAGGGTTCAATACATGCACCGACAGCGAAAAGGAAATAATACAAACTCTGGTGCATGATCACGCACGGGGTCGACTTGCTGCATAAAAATCATGGCATTCTTGTGCACTTTCAGTTTCTTAAGCGCGTTGCGACAAGCACGCAAGTCGTTCACGCTCATCCCGCCACTTTGTGCCTTCGGAACATGGACTGGTTTGGCGACACCCGCAGGTTTTGGCTTCGGTTTTGGCTTGGCCTTTGTAGGTACGGGAGGTGGTGGCATAATTCCGGGACGTGCGCCAGTAGTAGCAGATGGTGTGGAGGCGCGAACAGCGCTGGGCATGATCTTCAGCTTGGGAGGAGCAGGGGTCGCAGATATTGCTTGGGCGCGCTGAGGCGGACCACCAGCCTTCGTTGGTCGTTGTACTTTGGCCGTTACCTTCACCGGGGGAAGCTGAGGAGCTTGCTCTGTCACAGGGGTTGGAGGAAGATGAATCGTGACTTTAGGAGCCGTTTCTTCGACACCTCTGAGTACGATGTCCGCAAGCTTGATGACACCCCATCGTACTTCTTGGTCGACGTCAGGCGCACTGGGAATAGTGCCGCCCAGTTCAGGCATATCCGCTAACCGAAGACGCGAAAGTCACGTACAGTATTATCGGCATCAAAAATTCGCGCAATACTTCATTCTTTCCAATCTCGCGGTCCTTGCGAAGGACCTTGATCATCAGGTCCACATCACTCTTCTTGGCCTCTTTAGCTTGTAGAGGTATGGAGCCGTCTTCTTCAATGAGTAAGGACTCTGAATCCTTCAGTGCATTCTTCATCTCGCCCATAGAAACCAGGAGAGCCAAGCTTTGGCACGCGCAGCGAGCCACATGGCGTCGGACAACTCGGGAGGGGTCATTTGCCATCACCGCCAAAATATATCGCATAATAGCGGGCGTGTACCATTTAGACATGAAAAGTCCATCAAAGGCAGCGATCCGGACCTGAGTGTAGTTTCCCTCACTAATGTCGATGAACAAATTAAGCCAAGGCTATCGTGATTGAAATCACATACCGAGTAAGTGGGAAGAAAACTCTCAGGTCATTCGGAATGAGATTAGCAGCCGTCAAGAGAAGGTAAAACTGATTCGGCCCATAAATGGCCCATAATGCACATGCAAGGAGGGAGTACTGACCTCCAAGGCTGCAATTGAGACGACGTTATGAGGCGAGGGAATTAACCTATCCATGCTTCGATACCGGCTTATCTCGTCAACCGCTTGCTTTAACAAATTGGTATCCTCGGCACTCTGTTCTAATCGCACCTCTTCCTTTAGAAGTTCACCACGCTCTGGGGGAGCTGTTGATACCGTGGCACAAGCCGCAGTAGAAATGAGAGTACAAATATAAAAAGCATCAGAGTACTTGGCACCAAATGAGCGCGTACTTGGTCTAGATTGAACAACACTTACTGGGTTTGCTGTATTGTCATTATAGCGCAGCTGATCCACCAAAAACTGTCGAACTACTCCGGGAGTCTTACCATTCTCAAAGCGTACTTGAGAGATAGCATGAACAAGCGCCTACACAACCAATAAATCTCGTTTCACATGGTGAAACACGTGCCGACACACCTTACGAACAAAGTATTCGGAGAGATCGGAAAAGTCGTTTGGTTTTGGAACATAATTGTGTGTAAACAGATCTTGACTCATCTCCTCGGGTTCGTAACAGTATCGTAAGAAAAGCTTGAAGAGATGGAAGAGACCCAGAAATTCAAGTCGCCGGATGGCACACTACACTCGATATTATCAATAACCGGAAGGGAAAAGGATTTTCTCGACTTACGTTGACGAGCGCAGTCGCAGCTTCACACCGGATCCGGTAATAATAATTAGACACGAGTACTGTCTTCGTAAATGTGCTAGAAACGATGGCCGTCGGTTGTTTTGCAAGGGCATGGATGGCCTATATTCTGGTCAAAGAGTCGCAACGTGCGAGCACAGAATGAACCCACCTCAAGCTGAGCGACAACATCCCTATCACGCTGCAGCTGAGAGACCCACATAAAATCTGGCTGCTCAAATGCAATAGCAGCAATCCACTCGAAGTCGGCATCCATTCGGATCCATTCATACGTGGCACCAGACATAACCTGTTCATCCTCTTCTGTCCAATCTGCCACTTTCCATATTTCTCGCTCCTTTTCCTTCTCCCAGATCTCTAACCCGAATCCCATGTCGATGAGACCGATGGCCTCGGCAGCCTCTGCGTCACCTTCTGCT
Organism: Guyanaporus albipodus; assembly: GCA_038088995.1. Lineage (NCBI taxonomy): Eukaryota > Fungi > Basidiomycota > Agaricomycetes > Boletales > Boletaceae > Guyanaporus > Guyanaporus albipodus. Next base: position 133,284 of record JBBPKA010000072.1, on the reverse strand, counting down.
GCGGCTTGTGCAGCTGCTTGACGAGCGAGATAACGCTTGGTATTTCGACGGATACGCTTGTATTTCGTGTTGAAGGGGACTTCATAACGCTTGAATGGGGACCTAATGTCAAGTACATGCTCATAAGGCGTCCCGTCAGCTTCATGAATGCGAACAGTCATTTGACCCTATTCACAATTGTAAGGATGTTCATTGTACCTATGTGCTGAAGCACAGACGCACTTCGAAGAATGGAACGGGTTTGAAGAGCAGCTTCGACACTTCGTTGTGTTCAAGGGCCTTGTAAGCAGGAGCCTCCTGTCGCATAGTAATCTCCACAGCCATCTTTTTTCGGTTGAATGACGCAGAGAATCCAAATGCAGGGCATCCGCTCCCATAGATCCACTGTTCAGCAAACGAGCGCAGATCGATACCGCTCACCTTTCGACACGTACGAAGAAAGGAATGAGTCGAGAGGCAATTATTTGGAAGCTCGCCACTAATTGCAGACAGAAAGACTTTCGGGAGAACGCGAGATAGTCCAAGCGACGTGCCAGACTTTCCAAGCCGTCGATCAAGAATATGAAGTACAAGTGGTGCCTTTAGGTTGACGAACGGAAGCGCAGCAGAATCGGGGGGATCGAGATGTTGTGGCTGACAGATCGGTGGCATCGAACCATTATCCCATTCGACGACACGTTGCATGTCTCGCTTCAACCGGTAGCGGTACTCGTTATTACCAAGTAACTTGCGGATGAAGAGACCTGTGATATAGAGAGCAAGTCCATTGACGAGCCAGGTATCGGACCACGCCTTAGCTTGGATATTGATACACATCCATTGGCATGCGAGGCTGTGACTAAGCGCCTGCCTGGTCTCGATCACTTGTTCGATGGCATCTTCACCGTGAAGGAGATCGACGGTAACCAGCGAAAGGGTCGCGCTATCGAATCGTTGAACCGGCATCTCATCGACCGCAACCACCTTGAATGAACCAAACGGGTACGAGCCAAAGTCCGTGCTGTAAAAGTTCATCGCCGAACGCAAGAAAGACGTGGAGGCGTGCAACATATTTTCTTGTCCGGGCAGACAGAAGGCGTACATGAGCGGTTGCGTGACACCAGATGCCTCTTCCGACGAGTCTGCAGCGATTGAATAGACATGGAAGGGGCCCGCCGCAAATGCGACATGTTGTACCGACGTCAGCACCGTTTGTGAAAAGAGGAATATGGTCTTGTTAGAGTTGTTCGGATGAGCAACCTGCCATAACAAAGTTAGCACAGGACAGAATGTAACGGAATGGAGACATGCCTGTTCCACGAGGTCCCCACTGCAGACAACTACAGTTGGTATTGCCTCTTGACGCTCACTAAACTCGTCATCTTCGTCTCGCTGCGTCGAATCCGACTCTTCCAGATACCTCGGGACAACAAATTCAAACTCCCAAGTGCACTTTTCCCAATAGTTATCAACACAAGGAACCCAACATCTCGCGGCGTCTGGTGAGGAAGGCACGGTGTATGCATGAGGAACGCGCTACAATAGATGAGAATCTGGACGAGATGCATGCGCCTGTTGGATACACTCACATACGGATACGCGTCCGCGGGTAACACAAACTGCATGCCGTCTACAGGATTTCGGAGGCTATACTCGATACGGACAACAATGGGCATGAACTCTGGTCCAGGAGCTGGAGTCTGGTAAGGACCGGGGGTTTGGGGCTCGGGGGTCGCAACTGTTTGTGTCGCCGCAAACTGAGCAACTATGCAAGGCCAAAAAAAAAACAAGGACTACCTTCGCTGGCCACACCATTTGCCATTGAATGCCCAACATGACCAGATTGTCTCAAGGAAACTTCTTTTGGGATGGCAACTGATAACTCCCCTTCGTCGCCCTCTGCAAGGGCAGAGTAAAGCTTTCTCTTGAGTTCTGGATACGTATGACAATCTTGTGGCGTGGAGATGTTAATGTGTGCGAGCGGGTCATGGTGGACAAATTCGGCTTGATAGGATGCAACTGTGACTGAGTGGATCGCTTGATTTCACGGGGTCAGAGGAAGGCGCAAAGAGGACACACAACGGGAGAGCTCACTGCACTGTCTAGAATGAAGGTGAATGGTGCGTAGGTTCGCATTATTTGGTACGATGGTAATTTCAGTGTATCCCTAGAAGTAGAAGAGGAGACGTTGCTGCGGTGAGCGATGCTCGTTGAGGGGCGCACAAGTCAGACAGCGCACCCAAAGAGAGCCCGAGAAGTCAATCTCCAGAACGACCTTTTGGTGGCTAGTGGAGACGCGCGAAAGCGTCAGTCCGAGCGTGCACACGAAAGAAAACGACACTTATATGGAGAAGCCACGACGGAGGTGTTCGCGTTGCATGTTTGACGTTGTGTACCGTGTTCAGGCGACCGGAACGATGGGATTTTCGTATTCTCAGGGTGAGGTGTCCTGAAGGATACGAACGTAAGGAACGAAGAGACAAGTTGGTCAAAAGGCTTAGTGCGCGACGGCGTCGACGGCGCTCAGAGTGGGATTCATTCACCAACCAAGCCTGAAGCAACCGACAAAATATTACGTAATCCATTCCATGTCGTGGCTGTCCAACCCTGATATGTGAGCATCAGCTCGATCTAATACCACTACCATCGGTGCTCACCAGGATGCCCTCGAAATCGATATTCAGGCAACCAGGGGCAAAACACTTTCAGCTTGTCCACAGATCACAGAGGGACCCCCTCATACACGACCCAGATGCCTCACAACACGTGCTAAAGGCATTCGTGAGGGAAAACGACAAAAAAGTCCGTCTCTCCTCCTGGTTTTGCTCTTTATTCCCGACACGACATTGCATAGGGAAAAACTCGTGCAGAGCTGGAGAATGTCCTCTCACCTGAGATCATAGAGCATGACGTTCGTGCCAACGTTGGAGAGGCTGCACTATATGGCATCTACTTTGATGATACAGAGTACGACTATATCCAGCACCTCCGCACAGTGGGGACAGAAGAGGAAGGCGTAGAGAGTGTTCTCATCGAAGCGTCGCCATCCCAGAACAACCCCAGGCCTAAAAGAAAGGCAAAGGCACGCGCAGATGTGTCGTTGTTCGACATGCCTGCAGAGGCGTTTCCCTCGAGGGCTGAGGTACCCAGAAACTTTGAGGCGCAAGCAGCTGTTCCATCCTCAATCGCCGGCTTTCAGCCAGATATGGATCCTCATCTCAGGCAGGCATTAGACGCCCTTGAAGACGATGCATTCGTAGACGGCCTTGCGGACGATAATTTCTTCGCAGAACTGGTCCATGGTGGTGAGCGAGACGAGGAAGAGGCTGACTACGACTTCTACGAATACGGCCCTCCTTCCACAGGCGACAGTGGAGGGGAACAGGGCTGTGAGAATGACAGCTGGGAGACGAGGTTCGCAAAATTCAAAAAAGACCAAGAGAATGCATCTCCGCCACCTGATTCCGAAAAGGACGTTTACTCTGAGAGTGGTGATATAGTTGGGAACCTGCCAAAGCTTCCAGTCGTTGGTGGTAAACGTAGACGAAAGGGAACCTCGGATGCATCAGGATATAGCATGAGCAGTTCCTCGATGTATCGCACGGAAACCCTGCTTACCCTGGATGACCGATTTGACCAAGTACATTTACTTTCGTGCTTGGTTGATATAATGCGACTAACCCTTCACCTCCAGTTGATGGCAAAGGAATACGGCTCAGATGAAGAAGTTTTGGGCGATGATGAACTAGAGACAGTTTCGACTAGCTCTTCATTATCTTCCTCTGCACCAGAGCTAATAACATCTCGGGAAGACTATGCTGAAATGGTGAACGAATTCATGGACAAGTATGAATTACTCGGACGGAAACTAAAACCCGTTCTTGCCGGGGAGTCTGGTACGGACAAATTGGAGACGCTTAGACGTGTGCTAGGACAAGATGAAAGGGTGAGGGTGGTTGCCCTGGAGAGAGACGATGATGATGGGCTGGACGACGAGGATTTGTTCAGGGCTTACAACGCAACTGAGAAAGAGCACCGATGGGACTGCGAGACAATTCTAAGTGAGTGGCTAGGTGGTGGAATAGGGTATGGCAAACTGACGGATCTCAGCAACGTACTCGAATCTGGAAAACCACCCACGCATAATTCGAGCACGATCATCGAAGCCCGTGCCGATGATCAAGCTTGATCCGCACACTGGGCTACCTCGTATCGCGAAGGATGGGATGAAAGGTGGAAATGACACAACGGGGAAAGAAAAAGCGAAACGAGGTATGCTAGTCGACAAGCTATGGCCACGAGGTGGTGACCCTCTTTTTTTTTCCTTTCCAAACAGTCAAGCAAACGATTAGCCGCGCTCGGGATGAATCGAAAGAGGATAAAAGGGCACGCAAGCAGGCAGTGAAGGGTGAGCGACTGGCCCGACGTGCAGACAAGAAGGTGACAAAGGAGCAGTTTAATTCGGAGATGAAGCATCAGGCACGGGGTCTATCTAACCAGACGAATCTGAGTAGGACACGAAAACTTTGATTAGAGTACTTACAGGGGGTCACCCATAAGAGGCAACCTGACCAAGGTGAACCGAAAGAAACCGCTCGTTATCTGGTACTACGACATTCAATGAGCCTGTTCGCGACGATGGAGTCGCCGCTACTTCGCTCGCCGGTGCAGAGCACCAATAGCGTAGTCCCTGGTAGGTCACGCAGCAACACAAGAATCGCCGACGATGTGACCAGCTTGACGTCCTTCAACCCGTTCTCGGAGGAAGACGAGAATGACCAGTCCTCGTATGCCCTCGTTACCTCTCTTTTGTCCCGTATGAAGAACAGCTTTGCAACTCCCCTTACCACTGCGTCCGCTATACCGCCTCCAGCCGGTCCGCAGTCATCTTCGAACAATGACCAGCGACGACTGTCTACGACCGTCTTACACAACCACTCCTCCTTCTCCTCTAGGACCTCTTCAGAACAACGTCCAATCTCGCTCAAGCTCGTGTCCGCTGTTCCTGCTCCGCCCCTCGTTTCTCTCACACCAGTAGTCTTCGAAGCGCCGTCGTTTGGCCACGATCCCGATCGCTCGCCCTCTCGTGGTGTCCATGTTCCACCCTTCTACGAGGCTCTAGATGGTGGTGCAGTTGGAACATCTATCCCTGGGTTTCCGATCCAGGATGACGCTCGTAGCATACGCACCTCCACCTCTCTCAATAGGAATGCCTCTGTCTCAAAAGTAATTCGCAGAATACGCGGAGAAGGCATGTCGCACATCGATTTTACCCTTGGTTTGCGCTGATTGTATCGGGCAGGTTTATCCCGTGATTACTGGATGGATGACGAGAACGCGAAAGAATGTTATGATTGCAAGAGTGTCTTCACAACTTGGCGAAGGAAACATCACTGTCGGATATGCGGCAAGTTATAGATTTTCCTCGTGTTCTCCTTTTTCTGAGCCTTTCTAGGCCAAATATTTTGTTCTCGTTGTGCTTCTAACATCATCAAGGGTTCTCGTTTCGGTCACGATGGTATGGTGCGAGTGTGTAACCTTTGCCTCGAGAAACTTGCAAAAGTAGACGAAGACGAAGACGATGACCATCGCTCTGTTGTCTCTTCGATCGCGTCGCCCTTCCCTGCCCACCAGCTCGGCTCGGAAACTTTTCCTCTCAACCTGGGTCATCACCCTCAGTCCCCCTTCGCGGCATCACAGCTATTTGGTCGTACGGATGAACCCTTCAATCTATATTCCATCGCAGAGACGAAACGTCTCGCATCTTCCTTCGAGGACGCCACATCCAATTCCACTCTGGAATGGGAACCTGTGCGCGACTCTACGGCACCTTTCCGCAGAACTGTCATAGAGGATGAGAAGGATCCCACGGCACTTGGTCAGCAGCACAACCGGGCCGATACACCACCCGTCATGATCCCTCGTGCTCAGACACCTGTTGACTTTCCTGCCACCGTTCCGGTAAATATGGAAGGGCCTGCCATGAGTACGATCCAATTTCCGTTGAGCTCCCCGGAGTATTGTCCTGGACCAGACAGTCCTGTAACATATGGGGCAATACGGTCTAGATTCAACAGTTTTGGGGATTTCGATGGTGCGACCCCGTTCATAAGGAGCAGGGTGCAGAGTCGCCTCGATAACTTTCCAGCTATCGAGGGGTGGCGAACTAGACGCGATTCCACCGCGTGAGTTGGCTCTTCGACATTCCTGAACTCTCCACCAACTTGATTATTAGGTACGCTCAGGAGCTCAATATTATATCCATGTTCCATCTTCGTGTTATGCTGCGTCAAATGCTCACCACCGAAAACATTCCTAACGTTAAAGAATGGGAAGAGACCTTGCTTAAAGTTTCCCTTCGTATTGCGCGCGAGCTCACGTTCACCGCTGTCCCCTACCACCAAGGCGAGGATATGGATGTCCGCCGATACGTTAAAATTAAGAAGATTCCGGGCGGGACACCTTCAGATTCGGAATACGTTGACGGTGCTGTCATCACGAAGAACGTGGCGCACAAACAAATGTTGAGGTCGCAACGCAATCCGCGTGTCATGCTCGTTACGTTTCCCCTTGAATTTCATCGTGTCGAGGGTCAATACGTCCACTTTGGTCAAATACTTCGCCAAGAAAAAGAGTATCTTGGCAACCTGGTTAGTAGAATCGCGGCACTAAGACCTCATGTCGTCATGGTGGAGAAGAGCGTGTCGAGGATCGCATTAGAGGCACTTGCTCAGAACAATATCGCTGTCGCTCGTGCTGTGAAACCCTCTGCGGTCTCGTTCGTGGCTCGTATGACACAGGGAGACGTATTTTCCTCTATGGACAAACTCGCACTCGAGCCACGCTTGGGTCACTGCGGTCGCTTCCGCGTCCAAACATTTGATCACCCTCTTATCCCAGGGCGCCGCAAAACTTATATGCGGTTCGAAGGCTGCAATCGCGATATGGGCTGTACAATCATCCTGAGGGGCGGGGATTTCGAGACCTTGAGGAGGGTGAAAAGGGTTACGAGGTTTTTGACCTTCATTGTCAGAAACTTGAAGTTGGAGACGCATCTTTGGAAAGACTCGGTGATAACAGTGCCTTCTTTATCTTTGGACGCTTTCCCGGCAACTATGACGAAACAGGCTCAACTGGTCGATAGTGCCAACGGGAGTGGGACCGGAGCGTTGTGTACGTCACTAGTCCACTCTGGAGACAAGGAGAAGATGAAAACGGGTGTCTCAGCGATTGAAGATACGCCCGAGGAGGATCTCCCTGATGCAGATGCGGAGCGACTCAGGATTTCAAAACGTATCCAACAATCGATTGAGCCTTATTACAAGACCTTCATTTCTGTTTCTGCAACACTCCGTTTTCCACCTCCTCAACCTATACTGCACATGAAGGAACTGGATGAGGAACTGACGCGAGTTCAACGTGCGTGGGAGGATGACCTCGTGCGGCGGGAAGAGAAGGGTGATATCAACCAACTCAAGGTCACCGATAAAGCAACCTCTCGCACACCAACGCCTGAGGGAAAAGCGGTTGACATCTCATCAACCGATAGTACTCAAGACACAGAAGATGTCAAAGCACAGATTGAAGCCCTCATTCTTCCCCCTCGCACACCTTCACCCGAAGCAACTAAACATCTTCAAGCCGAGGACCCGAAAAATTATTTCGATCCTCAGCCCAGTACTTCTGGCATTATATTCCCCGGCTCACCTTTTGTTTTCTCCCCTCACCCCCTCAGTATGACTGGTCTTCCGGATGTCGAACCGGTGCCTTTGAAAACTCCAACAGACATAGCTCTGGAGTCTCAGCTCAGCCTCGTCAAGTATCACCACGAAGAGCAACGCCGGATTTGGGAATGGTACCTGCGCAAGAACGCAGACGACTTCGTCGTTGAAAAATACCAGTGTATTGTTTTTTGGCGTTACACTGTTCCTATCGATGAATTCGGAATGCGACGCGCGTGTTTCGCCCCTGGCCTGCACTATATCACATTCTACGGTGAAAACGATTGTACACTTGGCCAGTTCATCGAAAAGGCGGTGAACGACACACTGGTACAGTTTCTTGACCCCAAGGCAGTGTGTGCAGGGAAAGGTTGCAATCAGCCCCTTGCACGCCATTGCCAAGTATTTGTACACAATGCGACGAGGCTGGCCGTGGCTGTCGAACAATGGGATGGACAAATCAAAGCAAGAAACAATTACCCTGCTCCAGACATGATTACTACTTGGAGTGCCTGTCGAGTCTGCGGATCGGCGACACCATTCATACCCATCTCCGAGGAGATGCAACGATATTCATTTGCCAAGTTCCTTGAACTCCACTTTTATCCTGCGGACGTGCAACTTGTGCAAGGTGCTGGATGCCAGCACAATATTTATCAGCACCACATCAGATATTTTGCTACCAGGGGGATGACTGTACGGTTTCAAGCAGACCCTGTGACGCTACACGAAATCGTCTATCCCGCGATGCGCATCCGTATACGCCCAGAAGTCCAACTTGAACTCAAGAATGGCGACTTTGAGAGATTACACCGGCGGAATACCTCATGGTATACTGCGCTCGTTGACGACCTCAAACTCATTAGCATCGATGCTGCTACTGGAGAAGAGGAACACGATGCAAAGCTCACGGCGGATATTAACAATCTCATCTCGCGTGCGGAGACGGAGCGACGGGAGATCACCCAGCTTATCAATAACGTCTATCAGGGATCGTCACCTGTGGATACGCTTGCTCTCAACCAAGTCCGTTCATTTAGGCAAGATCGTATCGTCGCTTGGCAGGCCGACTTTGACAAGCTTCCCAAGCCACGTAATGTCGAAAAGAGTAGCCGACGAGTTTCTGCGTTTAATTCTATGCGGGTTATGTGGCCTAAACGATACGACCTGCCAAGTCCATTCGGGGAGTCACATGTACCTTCCGCAAGCGTTTCAGAGGCGGAAGAAGGGGGTCCGACCAGGAGACGAATCACGAACGAATCGTTGGTCTCGAGTGCGTCAGAGGCGTCAGAGCCAGAGTTGGAGACTCGTTCGGAGAAGCTTACGGAGAAACTGACCCCATCAAGAAGCGACGAGGAGGTACCTAGTGTACCATCGGTGAATCTCACGTCTTCAACGAAGAGGTCAGACCCGGATAGTGACTCGACTATTGGAGCTTCGAAAGAGGAACCGGTGTCACCCCAACTCCGCCGTGGTAAGCAGGTGTGTTCAAAATTCATATCTTCCCCGTGAACAGAAATTCACTTTGCTACAGGCAAAGCAAGCTGAGCATAGCGAACCTGAATTGGACCATCCTCCTCCACGTCCTCCACGTGCCTCTCGCCTCCCTCGACGTACGTCGCAACACCCCACAGTTGCAGAACTTGTCGCACGCTACCAGGACTTTATTCCTGCCACTGGCGTGGAAGAACTTGCCAAGACTGCACTTTTACCTCCTCCCGTTTCTGAAAGCGAACAGGAAGATCTCACGACAACTCCATCTAATGTAAATACATCGCGGTCGGTCTTACCCCGTAATACTATACGCGGGCGGCACAGACACGAACTCACTAGAAAACAGTCTACGTCTGATTTCGAATCTGGGTATGCAGCGAATGCAGCCCCAAGATTCAGGAGGTCACTCGGGGGGCAAGGGCAATATACTGGGAGGATACCGGGAGGATCGTCTGTTGATTCTTTGGTTCCTTCTAGGCGGACATCTCCAGATAAGAGACGATCGAGAGTGGTTGGTGAACCCTCATCTCCACCATTCAACGGGAAATCGTTACCTCCACCCCCAGGACGGACTGTGCGGGGGAAATCATCTTCCAGAGGGATGGGCAGAGACGCGGTTCAACAACGTTCCACTTCAAGCGGCGTATCTATACCCAAGCAAACGTTCAGACGGCCTCCCCAGGGAGCCGGAACAAAGGTATCAAACATTGCGAGACATTTTGAACGCATCAGTCGGGAGAACGATAAAGCTAATCGACGGTACGCTGTCATCCGTGGACGCAAAGCACGCCCAGTGGCATCTTCTCGTGCTACGGTGGAAGTACTAGAAAGCATAAAAGATGCGATCAAGGACGACTCTGATATCTCTGACAGTTCAAGCGAGGCCGATGATGAAGGTGGCGATGAAGATGAAGGGCGGAAGCCCACTGACGCTAGTGATAAAGCCACTGAGTCTTCTCCTGAACAGTCTACTACCTTACCCGTCCCCTGTGTCCAAAAAGATCTGGTTACGTCTGTCGACCCACCTGTGCAGGAAACGGCAGCACGGGTTCCTGCTACATCCACCCCCCCGTTGTCGCCGCCGGTTGCGGAGCGATCCTTCCCACCATCTCCATTCTTGAGCTCTCCTCCAGGAACAAATCCACCACCAACACCACCAACCTTGCCGCTCGAAGAACTCCCAGGACGTAATAATTCAATTTTCAGACAGGCACTCTCTGGGTTGTGGCCTCCACAACTTCCATCGAAGCGCGTAGAATTTGACAACGAGGATCCATTGAATGACCCAGAGCACATATTCAGAGATTCATCGATGGTTGTTAGGACAGACGAGCCCACATCAATTATTGCTCTCGCACTGAAGTATGTTTCTCGCCCTTCCTCTTTGCGTTAATATGTTGACTGTAACAATCAAGTTCACCACACTATCGCGATATGCTAACGAAATCCCGTGCCGAGAAGCGGACGTCACGAGAACCAAAGATTACTGAAGGTGGTGAAGCGTTCATGCCAGACGATCAATCACTGTCGGAGTGCTCATCGACATGGGGGGTCGTTAATGTGGATACGTCGGATACTGTCAATCTCACAGACGAACTCAAGTCCCCATCTACGAAGATGTCTTGGGTCATTTGTAGGTACCGTTGCGTCGTTTCGATATTTAGCTGATTGTACGCGTATGCGTAGCATTCGAGAGCGGTGGACTAACGATCAGTTGTACTATACTGTATCCTGAACAGTTTGACGTGTTACGGAGGACGTATGATTGTGAAAAGAGCATCGTGGAGTCCCTATCGCGGTGTGTCAAGTGGGACGCGAACGGAGGCAAGTCTGGGTCTGCATTTTTGAAAACTCGAGGTCTGCACAGATCCAATTTGTGTGCGCGAGCCGTTGAACTAACTTCGGCCACCAGATGACCGGTTCATTGCGAAAGAACTTTCGCGCCCAGAGTTGCAAACGATGGAAACTTTTGCTCCCGCATACTTCGACTATATGGCGTCGGCTGTTAGTGGAAACGTGTGTCATTTATTCACTTTTTTCAAAGAAATAGGTTATCTAAACACACGATCAGCGCCCGACATTGCTAGCGAAAGTTTTCGGATGTTATAAGCTGACGTTCAAAAAGGTCAAAGACGTAGGGAACGGGAGGGCGAAGGCGACACAGATGAATTTGCTTGTCATGGAGAACCTCTTTTACAATCGTCGGTTCGCCAAGGTACGAGGAACGCTAAATGGTGGGGTTTTGGGGTTAATCGCGCTTTTTCTACAGATCTATGATCTCAAAGGTTCCACTAGGAACAGGCATGTACAATCTACAGGAAGGGAGAACGAGGTTTTACTGGACGAGAACCTAGTTGAAAGTGAGTGATAGGTTGCACCTCGAGCAAGTCTCACCCTTTGCAAAGCTGCCCACCTTTCACCTTTCTATCTCAAAGAGCATTCTAAGAGAATACTGCGCGGCGCACTGTACAACGACAGCAAGTTCCTATCTGACATCAACGTCATGGACTATTCGCTTGTTGTTGGTATTGATAACGAGACTCATGAGCTTGTGGTCGGGATCGTTGGTAGGTTCACTTCTTTGCTGACCTGCGTTCTCGCCCTTATCATTGGATGTGTGCTCATAAGAGAATAATTCCTCAGATTATATCCGTACCTACACGTGGGATAAAAAGCTTGAAAGTTGGGTGAAAGAGTCTACATTCCTTGGTGGTGGCAAGGGCGAGCCCACCATAGTTGGACCGAAACAATACAGGCAACGTTTTATCAGTGCGATGGAAAGGTACTTTCCACTGGTGAGCAGCCCGTTTATTGTGTGGTTACTAGATCCATGTTCAACACGGTGTTATTTCAGGTCCCGGATCGCTGGATGAAACAGAAAGACACCCCAGAAGAGGATCCGAACAGTCTAGCTGATCTCTGGCCCGACTGGTGATATTGAGCAGTCACAAACATTTCGTTCCGATTCGCATTAGGACTATGAAAGACACCATAGCCCCCATTCATACCCATGCATGCCCCGGTAGCATAGTACAGTTTCTATTGTAATATTACATGTATGTACCCTTGTCACGGCAGCAGTTACTTGTGGCACATCTCAATCGGCAAACCAACTAATCGAACTTGCTTGACCTCTCGAATCACGACCGCAATGGATGACGACGATGCCGAATATATGCAAGGCAGCGAGGACGAGGTGCTATATTTTCGAGTTGGTCGTGATCGTACATGTACTGAACCTCGCATCAACGTGAACGACAGGACTATGGCTTTGACTATTCAGATAACGATGAAGCCAACGAGTCGGGGAGCGCAGATGTCGAAAACATGTACTATACTGCGAAATGTGCGTTCGGTTCCTCGCCTCCTTGTCTTTGCTCACGCGGCTGGCCCTCTGTCTGGTGTGTCGAAAACAGCGAAGAAAGAGGATGACGCCGAGCAGGCGCTGAAGGAGTTCAAGGCCATCGTCAATCAAGAAACAGAAAAGGGTGACTGGTGAGCCTCCAAGCGTCTTGTCTTTTTCTCATTTACTCTGACACTCTCTTCGTAAAGGGGTTTTAAAGCCCTGAAGCAGTCAACAAAACTGCTCTTCCTTACCCTCCATCGTCCCGCTGATGCACTAGCAACCTACACGCGGCTTCTTACATACACCAAGTCTTCCGTCACTCGGAACTACTCTGAGAAGACGATCAACGGGATCTTGGATTATGTGGGTGGTGGCAAAGGTGGTATTATCGAGGTGGATGTTCTCGAACGATTTTATGCTGTAACGAATGAAGCTCTGGAAGAGGCCAAGAACGAGGTAAGCTTCAGGGTGTTGTTGGTGGAGCGCACACACCACGCGCGCCGGGTCGAGGGCACCAAAATGTTGACGATGATACACGTAGAGGTTGTCAGCGAAAACAAATCTGAAGCTAGCCAAGCTTTGGCTGGACAGAAAAGAGTATGGCCGACTTCAGAAGGTACGCATATCGTCCATATTCGAGCTGTTCATTCTCGTGTCACAAGGGACATCCAGATTATCAAAGAACTGCATGTTACGACAAGGGCCGGGATGGACAGCGAAGATCAGTCACAACGGGGGACTCAGCTCCTGGAGATTTACGCGCTCGAGATCCAGATGCACAATGAAATGCGAAACGTGAAGAAACTCAAGGTACGGCCTTTGTAGCACCGCATTTAATCTTCGTCTGATGCCCAGAAACTAGGAAATCTACAATGCGTCAAACAATATTCGCTCTGCAATCCCTCACCCACGTATTATGGGTGTCATCAAGGAATGTGGGGGGAAAATGTGGATGGGCGAACGCCAGTGGTCTCTTGCTTCCTCTGACTTCTTCGAGTCATTCCGGAATTATGACGAAGCTGGGTCTCCGCAACGTATCCAAGTGTTGAAGTACTTAGTACTTGCCAACATGTTAACGGGGAGCGAAGTAAACCCGTTCGATTCGCAAGAGACGAAGCCGTACAAGTCAGACCCACAGATCAAAGCAATGACGGACTTGGTGGACGCATACCAAAGGAGGGAGGTGCACTTGGCCGAGAAGATTTTGAAGGGTTAGTTAGAGACGCCAGACATAGACTCTCGGACTGACGCGTGGTTATGCAGACAACCGATCAACGATCATGGACGACACGTTCATTAGATCATACATCGGTGAACTCCTAAGGAGTTTACGCACATCGTACCTCATTGATCTCATCAAGCCATACACGCGACTGGAGCTTTCGTTCCTTGCCAAGGCGAGTCTGACTTGTGACAAGTTGACTTGAAGGCTGACAACCATATAGCAACTCAACGTGGAGATTGCCGAGGTAGAGGAACTCCTGATAGGGCTCATATTGGAGGGGAAAGTTGACGGTCGGATAGATCAGGTTGGCATGAGATTAGAGTTAGACCGCGCGTACGGTTTCCCATCTTATGAGCGCACCACAGATACTTATTCAGGGATAGTCAGGCACTCGAGAAGAAGCGATATGCTGCACTTCACTCGTGGACGAAAGCACTCGAAGGAGTCCATGCGGCCGTTGTCGCAAAGACAGCAGGAAGAGGTGTTTCGGATACGTATATGAGTATCCCCGAAAGGATGGCTGATTTCAGGGACATTGGATTCTAAATGGCCTGTAGAGTACTGATCCGAACTTTTCAACACCCTCATGTATTGCTCGAAGAACCATGAGTGCATCGGAGCGACCTGGACATGAGATGTGAGTGTCGCGACACAGTGAAGACGTGAGGTGCAAACCTATAGTGGGCGATCGAACGGTTTCCAATCGTGTGGCCAGCCCTCTTTCGAAGGGGTGTCCGTCGGGACCTTGAGTTCGCGAGGAAACAGGCCCCTCACTCTGGACTCGATGGCCCTCTTTTCAGCATTGGAACAAGTTTTGAGCACCTCAATTTCGGCGACACTTCTCGCTCTTGGATCCTCTTTCCTGTTTGCCTCCCTGAACAACGCTGGATCGATCTCCTCAAGCTCCTGCATTGCCCTCCTCATACATTCGAACTTGCGTTGCAGCTCCTCGTCGTGTTTTTTGCGCAGGTGACGCTGGTAGAGTTTCCAGGCCCTCTCGATGGTCTTGTGCGCCTGTGCTGAAGGAATGGCACGTTGGAGTGCGAGGCCGACATCTGGGCGCCATGTACCCGTCGGGGAGGGCCCGGAGCGTATGTTTGGAGGGTAGAGCATGCGGCGTATGACTTCACGCTGAGTGTTGGCTGAATCGGCTGCCTGCGCGTTCGTCGCTACATGGCGCAGTGAAATGTGTGAGGCCCGGGGCAGCGACCGGGGACGAGCAAAGTTGAGAATGCTGGACATCGTGCTGGACTCGGTACAAAAGTGCCTAAGTCTTTCTTCCCACGACATACTGAGCTCGTCTCTCCATGTCGTCCAGCCTTCTCTGCCGGCCATGCATGTCCTTCGCGAATATGGTGAGTACACTTGTCACGCCCTCGAAAGTTTCTGCTGCATGTCCGATAGTTGTCACCCCGTTCAACTTGGCTAGTGAGTGCCACACACCCGCTAGCCAACCGCCAGTTTTCTTCGTCATCCGTCGTGCTTGCCAAGCGCGTCGAGAAGAAGAAAGCCCCCTCAAAACACCAACTTGGTCTCATAGCCAAAAGAAGGGCGGCAAAGCGCGGTCAAGATGCGTACGCAAATGAAAAAATGACCCTTTCCGACGCCATCTCTGTCCTTCGCGTACGTTTACTGTTAGGTCGCGCGTCCCGTGTCGCTCACCCAGTCGTGTTAGGCAGTAGAGGTTGCGCGACCTCATTCCACATACGAGTTAGTGATTCGGACTGCTATGTCACGAGGTGCACCCATTCCTACTGGCCGTATCAACCTTCCCCGAGAGGCCAAACCAAGAAAGGAATACCGTATTCTTGTTTTCGCAGATGGTCGGCAAGCAGACGAAGCCAAGAGGGCTGGTGCCCATGTCGTTGGCGGCCTAGAGCTTGTCGACGCCGTTAGTTCCTCTCTTTTGTCCTTCTTTCCATTCTCAGAATCGGTCCCAGGTCGCGGAAGGAAAACACAACAACTGTACGACCATCCTCTGCACTCCATCTCTCATTCGTAGCATCGGTAGCAAACTCGGTCGCATCCTTGGGCCCCGTGGTCTTATGCCATCCGAGAGACGGGGAACCGTCACTGACGATATTGAGGGGTATATCCAAAAGCTTCAAGGAACGACAGAGTGGAGGGGTGACAAGACAGGAACCATAAGGATGCCTATCGGAAGAGTAGGTGCACAAGAGCTCGTCTCGCTCTTACTGTTTACTTATGGCTGCCGGAACTGCTCCCTGTCCAATTAGCTGCATTTTCCCGTCGAAGATGTCGCGAGAAACGTTAAACAGTTTGTCCTCAACGTAAAACGTGCCACGGGAAACCTCAAGGACGCTGTTGCGGAAGCAGAAGCCAAGGCTCAGAAAGGCAAAAACAACAGCAAGAGTGTTAAGCCTGGTGCGTATGGAATTTTCGCCCATTTCGTTGTAAATTCCTTCTTTCGCCATGCGGTCATGCTTATTTCCTTCGGTTGTCACTTACCCCTCCGTCCACTCTCGGGCTACTCGGAGTCCTGACTCAATCCTGCTTTGCCAATGGACCTTTGGCCCCCTTGCTCATTACTCCGTTCCCTTTTCTTGACTAACCAGTTTCCTTCGATATCTGATCTTAATTCTTCTCTTTTTGCTATCGGGTTCCGCTCCATTCCCATCAGTGGCACCATTTCCCAGTCTCCATTCTGAGGCAACTATAATTGACTCACAGCTGGCTACTTGTAGTAAATGCGATCACTCGGATCATTCTCAGCTCAACCCAGGCCCCCGGGATTCAAATAAAGGACCTCTGACAAGCGGCCAGTCGAGTACTCTAGGCGGGCTGACGCTCGTACTGGCTGGCAGTCGGCGTTGGATTTTCCAACGGCGATCAGATCTAAACAGTGATGAAGGGTGATCTTCTGTCCGCGCCGGCTTTCTTTGATATATTCTCCTACTCCATTTACTCGTACGTTGACTGTTTTAGCAAGAATGTCCCAGGTAGAGCACACCTTCGATAAAACATTCAGGCAATATATCGATAAGTGGCATGAAGTGGCGCCTATCTAACAAGTAAACGTGTGCGCAGGTCTGTCGCAAATGCATGAAACGAATGGAGGAAGTTGATAAACAAATTCGAACGAGGCTTCCCGACGTTGGTGGTGTACGCTAGTGATGAACGTTTCCGACCTCTGGATCAATGAGTCGCAGACCTTCGCCGTTTGCAAACTCTTTTCTGGAGGCTTTCCATCTTGCCTTGTGTTCTCTCCGAAGCGTGTCGTCAAGTGCGACATAGCTTCTTTCACGGAACTTATCTTTCTTGTCTCGTCCCTTTGATCGTTTGCCAATATCTGATCCCTTCGTGTCATGGATGGCGTGTTGCTTGGAGGTAGCTCGTTCACCAGCGGGCTGGAAACGTTCGATGGGTTTATTCTTGGGTAGGTGAGGGAAAATGTCGCCCCACGAAGATTTGCGGGCGTCGTAGAACGGTTGTTTACCTTGCGATTTTGGAATCGTGAGTCGCATTATTTTTCCTGTGGAGACCATCAAAATCGCGAGCATCAGCCAATCGATTTCGTTCGTACGAAAGAATATTCTGGTAACAAGAGGCAAAACAGTGGGAAAGGGCAGGATACGGACCTTCGTAGGTACATGCGTCAATAATGACATGTCCGCTCTTCTTGAGCGGTGGAAACACGAGACGCGGCCATCCGTATGCCTCGCTCCTCAGAGCCTCCTGGAGGTTTGATGGCGACTCAAATTCTTCAAGTGCGCCCTCAGGTCTAGGTTCGATCTCTGGATATTCTGCCCACTGGGGAAGTCCTGATGTGGAAGCGAATACTGTAACAGATGCTGGCGGCGTTAATGTTGATGTCGGAGACGAGGCCACCTGTGCCTGGGTCCGCGCAGTAGTCTCGTCCAACGAACGCACATCAACACGAGGTAACGTGGAGGACGCAGCACCTACCACCCGCCCAAACTCCTCCACAGCGCCGATACCAACGCCGTCGTCCACAGGCACACGAACTTGCGCTTGTACTTGATCCGCGGAGACGGTATTAATGTCGGTGGATGGTGATCGAGCAAGCGACGATACGGGCCGCGTAGGCGATGCCAAGAGTGTCGGTGATTGCGGGTCCATGCTTGTACGATCATGCCTACGTTCAGATGCACGTTGCAACTCTCTGAGCACATCTGTCCCCGTATTCGCTCGCTCTATTGCTTCCCTCTCCACGCCACCCACTCTCCCTAGCCGACGTCCACCCGGACCGAAAGTTGTACTATCGGGTCTTGGTCCTCGTCGAATGACAACATATGAGTAGCCCATGTCCTCATGCCCTTGCTTTGCGTGTTTCGTGAGCCGAACAAAGGTTGGTCGCTGCAGGCGCTGGGAAAAACCGCAGACGAGGCCCGCATGGCCGGAGTGTCGGAGAGGACAGGTCTGATCGTGTGGACACTTGACGTTGAAAGATGGATAGACATGGAATCGGCATCGCATTTTTCAATGCAGGGAAATGGATAACAGAAGAGGAGGGAAGGAAATAAGATAATAAGCTAGTACATCACATGCCGAGGCAAACTGAAGACTTACTGGTGCGATTACATGGGATCCACGAAAAGGCTGGTTCATCATTTCAGGATCCTCAACCTCTTTGCGGCCAAGGTCGAGTAAAAGTTTGCGGGCTTCCGCAATGTTCTGGAAACCCGCAGGCGAGTTGTGGTCGACGAGGACCTACCTACAATAAATACTTTGGTTGCTGCAGGAAACATGGGACGTACGATTGTCTGCGCACCACTGTCCCACATTTCCTTCACCATATTTTTTCTCGCAAAAGGGGAGGGCTGCGCAGAAAGCATGAATGCTGAGAGGGCAATCGTGGAATGACCTTTGATAGGATCAACGCGGTTTTCGTCATGAAAGGACTTTCTCCACGTGGCGTTCAATGCACCAAGCTCTGTTTCTGTGAAAATACCTCAGTAACTTGGATGGGGCGGATAAAGAAGAGAAATACATACTCTGGAGAAGTTGCTTGGCTATCGACACTAGACCTTCGCGCTGATCCAGGCCAAGGTACGTGACTACAGTGGAGTTGGCCAACAGTGGTTCCTCTCCCGAAGTTAAAGACGTTTTTTGAAACACGTTCAACGTTGCCCTGCAGAATCTTGATGAACAATCCATTACGCACTAGTGACAGACCGTACCATAGCCCACTTCCAGTGGCTGAACCCCAATCAATTATCCTCTCTACATTCCAGGATGCTCCTAGTCTATGTTTCACGTGACGCAATACCGTGTATATGGCAGAATAATGGGCGGGGAGGATGACAGACGCGAATGCAGTCGCGTCGCGTGCAGAATGCTGATAACGTTGTCGACGATTTTTATATTCCACATTGTAGGCTGTAGACCAACTTTCGCCCGAGCCGTCCCGTTCCGCAAACAAACGTTGTGCATCACTGTGCAGGAGGGTCTTATTTGTGCCTGTGCGCGATCACAAGATTTCAATACGAGGGTGAAAATAGAAACGCACCCTCGATGAGTGCAATGACCGAGCGTTGAAGTTCTGCAGACAAAACCACAGTACCGACTCCGTAGGTGCCGAACCGGGCTGCAGGTGATTTACGATCCTCCCTGCGTCGTGCAAGTTCCTCCACCGGGTAGTCTTCCAGACCCAGGTCGTGGTCTTCCGTCTCACCTTGATTGTTTTCAAGCGCTTCTAGTTCCCGCGTCGATGTTGAGGCTGGCCCCTCAGCTCCTTTAAGCTTCGACATCAGAGACATATCCACATCGTGAAGCAACGACTTTAAGCTCGGGTCCAGTGTCAGAGAGGGCTGCGGTTGAGGTGTTACATGAGTGCACGTTGTTGAGGAAAATGCGGAAATTCTTGAACGCGTCGGACAAGATAGGACGCGCAATGAAGAACGCGTGCTGGAGAACATCCCGACGAGGTCTTGCCCACCGTTGCGGCAAAGCTCACAAAACTAATTGCTTAGATAATCACTCATTGACCACCGACGAGTGTGTACAGGCTTCGTTAACATTCTCCTCAAAGCATGTCTAGCTCGGACTCTGCGCTGTATCCAGGGCAGTCCCTCCACGCAGATGGCGAGCCCCCGAACAAACGAGTTAGGTTAGAGGCCGCCTTGGATTCCAGGGAACGAAGTCACGCGTCGAGCAGCAAGTTCAACGGAAATACATCTCCCGTGCCTGGGTCGGATGTTGAAGACGATGATCCGTACTCCGTAGACGCTACAGCCTCCATGAATGACCACAAGGCATCGGACTTATACCTCGACACTGTACGCCACCACGCCTCCTCAATTCCTGACACTCCTTTATTCCTCGTAGATTAACAGGGCCTTACTTGACTTTGATTTTGAGAAAGTGTGCTCAGTCTCGACTTCTAATATTAATACGTACGGCTGCCTTGTTTGCGGAAAGTACTTCCAAGGCCGAGGCCGCAGTTCATATGCCTATGCTCACTCCATTCACGATGACCACCATGTGTTCATCAATCTCGAGACAACAAAGGTCGGTCACGCCCTTCGCGCGCGCCATGGTGTCCATCTCACTTCATGGATGATCAGGTCTACGTACTCCCAGACGGCTATCTTGTATCCGATCCGTCCCTCGAAGATATCGCTTTCGTCTTGAATCCAAAATTTACGAGAGCATCGTTAGCTTACCTTTCGTCTGTTTCTCGCCTCTCCAAGCCATCCTACGACCTCACACATAGGCCCTATTTGCAAGGGTATGTTGGTTTGAACAACATCAAGCGTAACGATCATATGAATGTCATCATACACTCCCTGCTTCATGTCCCTCCGCTTCGAGACTACTTCCTCCTATCAGATTTCAGGGGAAAAGAAACGGAACTCGTTAAAAGATTTGCAGCACTTGCAAAGAAAATCTGGAATCCGCGGCTTTTTAAGAGTCAAGTTAGCCCACATGAGTTCCTACAGGAAGTCAATCGCGCCAGCTCTGGAAAATTCACCTTAGAAAAACAAGGAGATCCAGTAGAATTCTTAGGTTGGCTTCTTAATCGCCTGCATGTTGATCTGGGTGGCACTAAGAAGAGGAACTCAAGTAAGTCCTGGTCGTGTTTGCGGAGTGTCTGTAATAATTCGCACAGGTATAATGTTTTCGACTTTCCAGGGAGAGCTTCGCGTAGAGACGCAGCAAGTCATCGTACGCCCTAACGAGGCTGGCGGCGAAAAGCCGAAATTTGATATCGACAGAGGTTAGGACATTAAGAGATCGCGAATCACGTCCATACCGATCCATGATTTCCTTGCGTCAGACATCAAGTCAATGGTATCCCCGTTCCTTTTCCTGGCGGTTGACCTTCCGCCGCCACCCTTGTTCCAGGACGCAGTCGAGAAAAACATTATCCCACAGGTTAGCATACATTCCGTGTTGGCCAAATATGATGGCATCATTACACAGGTAAACTCCTCATGTTGGACATGCTTTTCTGCCACTCACAGTCACGCGCCATCAAAGGAATCGGCAGGCCAGCTGAGGCGATACAAGTGTCAGCGTCTCCCACGATATATTATTCTTCACTACAAACGGTTTACCAAGAATGCATTTGTGGAAGAGAAAAATCCTACCATTGTCACCTTCCCGCTCAGGGGTGTCGATTTTCGAGAATGTGCGCCTGTCGATCTTCCTGGTGCTAACATTGCTGATCATCTTCTATCTCCATCTCCGCATGGATCTTCGTCGACATGGTTTGTTTAGACCTTGATGCGCCGCCTTCGCATCCGCCTACAGTCTACGATCTAATTGCTAATGTTACCCACGAATCTGTAGCAGGAACGACGCGCGACAAGGAAAATACTGTCTGGAAGGTTCATCTCCGAGTTGGAGGCGGAGGGGGTGGTAGTGAAAAGTGGCTGCAGATTCAGGACCTTATAGTCGAAGAGACTCGCAAGGAGATGATCTTCCTAGCTGAAACTGTTTTGCAGGTTAGGATCTTATCACTGCAGGTCGGATCCTTACTGAAAAACGTGCGACAGATATGGGAACGCCGTGACGCCACCATTGGCAGTATTAACGGAGCAACCAGAATGGATGTCGATCGACAGTGAGCGGGTATACGTGTTCGATTGCGCACAGTAGTGGAGATAGCGGGAATTTGCTACGTTTATTAGGCCTATCGGACGCGAATCTGCAACTAAGCCATCCGTGTGGAGTTATGATGTAGAGAATCACTCGGATAGTGCACCTTTACACCCTCTTCAAAGGCCACATGACAAACACGTCGCCCTGCATAGAATAGCTGGGTGGGAAGTGCAATATGGCAACGTCAATACCTGAATGCCAGTACTGCAGATGAGCCACCACCTCACTCAGCACACAAGGACTGCAGGAAACTCCTATTTGCTTTCCTTAGGAGCAGTGTTGAGCTGCGGCCGCTCCGCGTATTTGGCCGTTCCTGATAAGCCATGAATTTCTCTAGGAAGAAAAATGCTTAGTGTCGGCCTGTAGTCCTTGATGGGGTGCATACCTCATATGCGTACCCGAGTTCTTTCCAAAGAGTGGTCTGAAAATGTAAATACCCGAGACGACACCTATGAATGCATGGGTTTGCGGACCAGCTAAAGTCAGTGTGACTTCTGGCACACCTAGTAAGCCAGCAAAAATGTATGGTGTGAGGCGTCGAGGCATTGGTTCGTGAAAATCACTGGCTTTATCCCGTCGCGCAAAACTCGGGAAGTTGGTCTCAACCACTAGAGTGATAATGAGAATAGCTACTGTAGCTGCTAACTTGCATTGGCAGATTTGCAAAAAACGTTCCGTCACGCTCCTTCTTTATTTGATAACTCCGCGATGGTCACCAGCCACGTGACCATCACTTTCAGATAGGAACAAAACTTTGCTTGAGCCATGTATCGATTCGTAGAAGACAAACTAAGCAGAAATTCCCAACATCTGACAGACGTTCCTTGCAGCTTGTTCCTTAGCAGCACGAAGCTGGCTAGCTGTACCGCTCGCGAGCACTTGACCCCTGACTAGAATGAGATATTTAGAGTCGATTTCAATCCCATTTCGATTCCGATCGCATACCTTTACACTCGATAGTGAACATTAGAGCATTAGGCGGACCTTCATGATATTCTTTCCAGCTCAAAAGGTGGCTCTCGTGACGTTCCTGGAAGTCTACACCATAATAAGTTCCAATACACGAGTGCGACTATGAAAAATCGGCGTACAATTATTGAGAGCCGTGATGTATCCTACAAATATGTGAGTGCTTTTGTTAATAACAAGAACTATGTTTGGCTCACTTCCATTAGCCATATCGTGGAGCGAGTGTACTGACGATAATGATGTATGAGCTTGGATGTCCTCAGAACCATCGCAGTTGTCGTATTTAAGCCATATTTTCTATCGGCGAATGCGAGTATAATTCCACAAAAGGTACGAAGACACCGGTCAAGGAACAGAGTGTTGCCACGGGACTGGTCGCTGAATCAGAAGTCGTCAGAAAACGCGTGCAACGGCATAAGACCGTCAGCTCTGGTTGATCGATAACTTACTTGAACACCTCGTTTGAAAGCCGGGGCCCGATAACAGACGCCTAGGATCCAAAAACAAGCCGCCCGGTAAAGGCACTTGGGAATAGCAGAATGGACGTCGGAACCGTGACACAACGATATCGCGGGGGAAAATGGTGACCGATATGACGCAGTGTCGTCAGTACAAATGCCAGCAGAGAGGACGGAACATTTTGAGTATTCCGCCCACCTCGGATGACATGTACGCAGGTAAGATTTCACCACACCGGTTGCGCGATGTAATCCCTGCCGTGTCGTCGTCAAAGTGCCAAATAGAGATTAAATCGAGCAAACAAAGGAGGACCAGGAAGACAATTTCTTGTCCTTTCAAGGATGCTGTTTCGGAATTATTAAGCGGGTGTTGGGGCCAATCTCGATGATTCGGTTATAGTAGGGGGATCCCATCGCGGTGAACCACATTGTTGTGACCTGGAAAACCTGTGTTGCTGGAGTTGTGATTGGTCACGACTTACATTGGTCTGTAGATAAACACCGGGTATGGAGGGATGAAGCGGAAATGTCACTCCGGTGATCATGATGGTGACAGCCTGGATACTGTACTTCCGGTCATCAGTAACGTCCGAGTCGTCATCAGGGCCAGAGAACAACGCCGCCACGGGGATCTAGAGATATCAAGGAAGGACACTATACCGGTAACTCGGGAAGTGACCACAGAGACGATGATCTTGGAGTAGTAGTAAAGCCGTGGAAGTTACTCAATGCGTACCTGGTGGTTAGCAAAAGCGCCTGCGACGAATTTAGCAACATTTTCGCCGGTGGCAGGCACACGAGTCCAGGCAATATCGGACATCGCACACGAACTGTCTCAGATTCGAAAGCTCACGCCAACGCTGACTCACGGGCTGATGTCAGCCCTTCCTACGTCTAGACAAGGCAATTATGCGTATATAAATAACAGGTCCCCAGGACGTCAGAAAGGCACTACCTAGTGCTACAGGGTGAAATGCGAGGCAGCAAAAAATCCACGAGGACCAGGTGTGAATTCGGAGAGAATAAAGGAAACGAAGAAAGACATGGAATACCACTCAGTGTGGTCGCTGCCGATGGCAACACTGAGCAGTCCAACTTATCACCCACCCTCATTTCCGGTTTCGAGTTTTAGTGCATCTAAGGCGAGCTCTGCCGCTGTACCACGTGCAATATGCTTGTGTGTCCCAACACCCATGCCGTACTCCTTCCCAGAAACTATCAATTTATTAGATGAAGCCGACAACACGCAAGAGACCATACTTTTGCACACAGACTTCCATTCCGGACTGTGTGTTGGTCCACTCGTCGAGTCCTTCCAACTGAGAGCAGAAGCACGTCCTATAGACTGCAGGTCTGGATAACAAGGCATTATGACACAGATCACTTAGCGAGAGTATGCTTGACCTACAATTATTCAATGCAACGATGGGATCTTGGGCTGAGGTAGTGAGTACGAATAAATCCATCTCGAAGACAGGAAAAACACCAACTACGAGACATTCTGTGCTGACCTGTAAGGTCCCATAGTCGAACAGTGATTTTTATACTGTCCGGAGGCGTTAAGAAAGTATTAACGACGGTATCGTTTAAGGGTCATGCTGAACGGAGCTGAATGGATCGGTGGGTGCACGCTCTCCATGCTCGCGGCATTATCATTAGGCTTGGGGAATAACAAACGAAATAGCGAAGCTGCATGAAATAAAGCGCACTCTCTACACGCAATATCGATCGAACTGTTGGTGCAAAGAAGCGAGAAGAATAAAGTGGCCACGAGGACTTCATGTCGGGTATCTGCGTTGGATCGCTCCATGCACCTACGAAGGTAGGGTCCCGGAGGAGTTGGAAACGCCGGGCGGCGCTCCAGCAGTTGCCAGCAACTTGGGGAGTATCATCTATTGGAAGGGGGCTCTCATCCTGGTGCGCGTTCATCTAGATCAGTCGGACGGAAAAGGAACAGGCAACAAAGCCGTGTGCTCACAAAAACATGGAGGCGATGGTCATAGGAGTAAGTGAAGACAGCAGACCTGAGATCTGGTGCGGCTAGAGGCGAGGCGCTGTCGTTTAAGAATCGTGCGATTTGTGATTCAGGTGGGTATGAACTGCCCTCACTGCGTAGTCTGGTCAAGCGGTCAGTCGTTGCGCGAACATGTGGAATGCGCGTTGAACCGTCTGGAACGGGTTCTGAAGAGCGTGGCGGCAGGCAATGACAGTACCTCAGAAATCTGAATTAGTAACTGGCCTAGCCGCGCGCAGCTATTTCGTGAATGGTACATCCAAACCACCAACTGAGTGGCAGCCGGAGCGATTTGCGTGTACTATAGTAGGTGCCACCTCAAATAGATACTCGCAAAATGCTTATGTAAACTGCCTGAACAAGTCCGCCTGTCACTCGGTATGTATACGGTATCATCCGGTCTAGTTAGTGGAACCCGATGAGCGAGTTTTGGCAGAAAATTTTGGTGATTTTTTAACCGTGACTCAGAGTTGGCTGGTGTCGGTGGACTCTGACCCTGTGTTTCCCCGTCCACTGCCTCCACAGCATCTGGGGAGCACGAACACCTCACTGGGTGATCCTTTCCGACGCCAGCGATATAGATGAACATGGGGTTTTCCATCAGTCTCACCGGTTGAAGAGGATCGAGTAGCCGAATATACCCAATGCTTGTATCGGTTACAACTATCCTCTCCCGGTATTTTCGTATCTGTCTACAGCTTGGTAGGTTCCAGTGCCCATGTCAGCGCCCAGAGGTAAATTAATGGAGGCTTATATGTGCTCATTAGAATTTATTTCAAAGTCACTACAGTGATGTGATAAACCCTTCCAAAACCATACGATCGCATTGCCCGCTTAGAAGCCAGTTGTCAAAGGGTCCACGATCCGACCTGCCAACCTGTGAATTGTCCATCCTGTCATGCGAATGATTCTAGTCCAGCAGGGTCTGCGAAATATAAAGAACATTTTTGCACAAGTTGCGAGACTAGCTATCCTAGACTTGACCCCTTCGCTCAGAAATAAACGACACCGCCCTTGACGCTGCGATGACTCACGTTACGCGTAAGTGGGAGTGGCATTCGGTATTCGATCTTTTCCTCATAAATGGATTTTCGCAGATTACCGTCAGATCTTAAATAATTATCTACAGGAAGTCTATAGAGATGATCCCCGCCGCCATCTCATCTGGGAAACCTCTCCTGAGGGCCCTGGTAACCGGCCTACCTGGCTGGCGATTGCGTACCGTGTGTAAAAAAGTCTCTCTTCGGGTCTATGACCGACGCTTTTATTCAGTGAACGAAGTCGAGTGGGGTCGCGGAAGCGGACCATCCTGTCGCTTAGCGAAGGAAGCTGCAGCTGAGAAAGTCTTGATCGCCTTAGGGGTACGATTGCAAAGTCCTTGAGACCTTCACACGGGCACTTGGTTGTTTTTCCCCTATTTCAAAACATCCCCAGCTTTGTTTTTACCGCAGCGTTTTATATGCTCGTTTTCTTTGGAGGAATATATACAGGGGTGATGCCATGTTTGGGAACGGAACCTAAAACAGTCAACAAGATCATCCGGTTGCCACTGGCAAGCTCATCATGCTCAGAGGCTCCGTCCATTGCATTTGACCTGGGCCAACTTGTTAGTGTCCATTTTTTCCTCTGCGTATTGAGGGTATGTTTAGCATCAGCTGCGCTCACTGCGCTCAAAGCTGCGATTTGTGTCTGCGGCGGCGAGTTGGTTGACACTTACGACAGAACGCAGCCATTTCGCGAAGTGAACATGCATGTATGGACTCCACGAATTCAGTCAGACAATTGTTTACTACCTCACAAGGTTGAGGCTTGTCCCCGTGCCCCTAACCGACGTGTACCTTTACATGGACATCTGAATCTCACGGATTCTCCTGTGCGCCTCAATAGCTGGATGTTCACTGACCCTTCTTCTCATAAAGCTTCTGTAAGGGGGAGATGGGGGATTGATTTTTCACAGATGAACGGTATGACAGTCGCATACCTTTCGGAAATTGCTGGCGCCGCGACGTTATTCTCACACACAGCTTGTCAGAGTGAGTCAAGTCGGCAGGCAAAGTATGGCGTTTCCTCCACTTGCTCGAAGTTGCGGTCCTACGGCCGTTGCTAACACCGATGACGATTACAAAATATCCCGCCACAGCTCTAATTCATCGCAATACAATGACCTCTAACCTCCAAACTCGGGTGGCTTCGAGGTATGTGTTTTTGCACAGCTACGGCACTTGAGTCCAACTCTTACCAGGGTCATTCTGCGGCTAGTCTCGTCACGTCTTGACTCGATATGACACCCTTTTGACTTCCTGTGGATCAAGTCCTCGGTTTAAAAGTCGGCACAACCAGTGCCACTCCCTTCAACCAGTCCTAGAAATCCACTCTATCGCACCCCTTCTGAACTATCAGTGACTGTTGTCTTTATGGAGCGTAAGTACTTCATGGCACTGAGCGTCGAAGATGGCTGAAGATGCTCTAGGTCAACGAAGCGACTGGCGCATGTACCTGAACAACTATCTTCAGGGTCGATATGGTCACACACAACACCTTTCTTGGTCGTACACACAATCTGGCCCGTCACATGACACGCGTTGGCTGGCGATTGCGTACTGTGAGCTATACTGGCTAGTTTTTCCCTCTGAAACATTAGTGACGGTTGCCTGCAGTTAATGGTATCGAATATGGGCGGGGCGTGGCACGTGACAGAGGGAGCGCTATGGAAGCCGCTGCTGAGACCACCTATCGCGCACTGACTTCATATTACAAGTGACTTATCCTATGTGAAGGTGTGATCCCACGCACTGCTTACATTGTTTGGTCCCTTATCAGTCTGCGGTGCAGTCACAGGTCATTGCTCAATGATGAACGAGTGGTTTAAACTAGTGTGGCCACATATGTAACTTGTATAATCGCGGTTGTATGACTACAATGTTGTAACTTGGACACTATACCCACCACTCAGTCAGCTCGAATAGAAGATTCAGTTGGCAGAGTGCTAGGCAGACTTGTTGAGTCTATATCGGTATCAGCAACACATACCGGTCACTGCCAATCTTGAAGTTCACTTCTATTCTCTTGTTAACCTCAGACATGCAGAAGCCAATCCGCTAACCAGGATACAGAACTTTGCTGTTGCTTACTTTTAAGGAATAATTGCGCATTTGCTGTCCCTGGCGGATCTGCGGCCTTAAATCTGCCGTGCCGTGCGAGGTTATCCGTGCCCGGCGCGGCGGTTGCATCAAGGCCCTTACTATTTGGCAGGTATACAGGTGCGTATATATTCGCAAAGACCTTTCTCCGCTGAGCGCTGAACAAAGTTCCACTGCCCACGCAGAGGAGACCGCATATGTCAATGTCACGTCCCCGAAGGCCATTACAAGCCTGACTGGCCTACCATACGCGGTTTGGCAGGGCTCTGCCAACTGGGCAAGAGTACTAGGGCATGATATTTCCCTGAGATATATTTAATATCTGCTCTTCGAGTACTCATTGAATGGTTACAGGATACTGATGGGTCCTGGAATCCTACCTAGGCCCTTAACTTGGAGTTGCGATTTAAGTTGTACCTGCTCCAAGGTCACCTGCTCAACCACCACCAATGATGATATATCCAGCGTTATATGCATACCGTATTTTTATATTGCATTCCGCGTTTATACGCTGGCTCGGACGACTTGAGCCAGGGGAAGCCCCTGTCGCCGACATCCCGGATCTTGCCAGTGGCGTTTTCGGCGCTGAAAAGAAACATCCATGGACAAAGGCAATGCAAGATCAGGCAACCCACTTGGCATCACGGAATAGAGACTTCGCTACCCTTGCCAGGGGAACATAGTCCTCGTCCCTGTCTTAGTTGAGGAGATAAAGGCCGTCGCATGGAATGGCCCTTCTTTGCTTAACTTTTCCCTCTTCTTCCATCTGTCGACGATGGGCGTCATCCTACTCATCCGGCAGGTTGTCCTGGGTGAGATATCAACTTTTGCAAAGGAATACCTTACCGACCCATGTTTCAGGACTGACCGCGCTTTTGTCTCTCGTCGCACTGGCCATCGCCGCCCACTTGATATCACAAACACAACTATACTTTGGCCTTACGGCTACTTTCTGTGCCCTTGGTGTTGCTGCTGCGGTGATATCTCTGGTAACTTTACCCGTCATGTTGGTTGCCTATTATTGGGTACTTCCGCTGAAAACTGATCTCCTCATGAAGGCTTGTCGTCGATTTCCTTCGTCGTAGCGCCTTTACATCCATGATTGTCGTCGAACTTGTCTGGTTGTGTAAGATGGAATGCTTTTGCGTGCGTAGCGGTTGCAAATGACGTTTGCAGTTATTCTATGTGTCCTCTGGGTGGCCACTGCGGGTGAGGCCGTCTCAGAGGTTAATGTTGTGTTTCCGTATGGATGCGACTTCACGAACAGTATGGCTCAAATCCATGCATTATGACGTACTTTTCCTGACCACACTCGTAGCAATTTACAATGGAATGTGCCAACAAGCACAGGCAATCGAGGCATTTGCATTCCTGAACTTCATCATCCGTGAGCCTATTACCTCTCCCTCTCTTACTTGTTCTGAAGGGCCGGTCAAGTGCTGCTATACATTATTTTCTTGTTCATCATGGCCATCATTGCTGTTAATCGTGGTGCGGGTGTCTGGCTGTCGTCTGTCAAGGAGTCTTTTGGTCCTTCGACTGGTCCTGCAGAACAACACTCTATGTCTCAGCATAATGCTTTGGAGTCGGAAAGGGTACATTCTGCGGGGGCCACTGTCTAGGCACAGGTCACGGTGGGAGACTTGACAGTACATATTCATGGTGTATCGGAGTCGGTACAAAAAATATTTTTGCTTCGCGCTGGCATTTGCGCCACCGTCGGAGTTTCGGGAATAACCGGCGTTGTGAACGTGAACAGAGACCAGTGTCGGACAACGTTCCAGTCGAATTCGTCGTTGAGCCTGCGTCGTCGTTATCGCCGCTCTCCTCCTCGTCCTTGTCGTTGCCGGTGGAGTTCATACACGTCTTCGTTACCACCTTCACCTCACTCCTTGCCTCACCATCTGACGTCTTCTCACGTCCTTCCACTAATACATCCTTGTTTCGCAAAGCACCGCTGGTGCGCAAAATTTCTCTTTACATATCCTTTCCGACCCCAACAATTTTCTACTGCATCAGGATTGATCTGCGACAATGGCACAACCTCAAGGTGACATACAGGAACGAATTGCGGCGGCACGTCGTGAGGCAGAAGTCTTGAAGGAGAAAATTCGTGCGAGCAGAGAGGCTTCTGCAGATACTAGCTGTAGGTTTTTCCTCTACAAGGCTATTCTCTCCCGGACTCATGAGATAACCCTGTTCGACAATAGTGCGTGCGATGGCCGCCGAGGTCGACACGCTCCCCCGAATCGTAATGCGACCCCGACGTGCACTTAAGGGGCACCTTGCAAAGATTTATGCTATGCATTGGGCGGCAGATAGGAGACATCTCGTCTCTGCCTCACAGGACGGCAAGCTAATTGTTTGGGATGCCTATACCACAAACAAGGTCCACGCAATTCCCCTCCGGTCGAGTTGGGTCATGACTTGTGCATACTCGCCATCTGGAAATTTTGTCGCTTGTGGTGGTCTAGACAACATCTGCTCCATATACAATCTCAACACCCGGGAACCCAACGGTGTCAGAGGCGCTCGTGAATTGAGTGCCCACTCCGGTTACCTCAGCTGCTGCAGGTTTATCAATGACCGACAAATAGTTACTAGCTCTGGTGACATGACATGCATGCTTTGGGATATCGAGGCGGGTGTGCGAGTCGTCGAATTCAGTGATCATACGGGTGATGTCATGAGGTAGGTTGCCTCAAAATCTTTTCCATCTTCTCGCCTCAATATCCTGCAGTTTATCGCTTGGCCCCAACCAAAATGTCTTTGTCTCCGGTGCTTGCGATGCCACCGCAAAGCTTTGGGATATACGTAGTGGTCGTGCCACACAAACATTTACTGGCCATGAGTCCGATATTAATGCCGTTCAGTGCGTCTGTTCGTCATCATTGTTACTTTTGTTTCTAAGTTACCCACTAGATTTTTCCCCAACGGTGATGCCTTTGCCACCGGTTCTGACGATGCTTCCTGCCGGCTGTTCGACATCCGAGCAGATCGCGAATTGAACAGCTTCACCCACGATAATATCCTTTGTGGCATCACTTCCGTCGCATTTTCAATCTCTGGCCGTATCCTTTTCGGAGGTTATGATGATTGGACTTGCAATGTCTGGGACACGCTCAGAGGCGAGCGTGTGGGAGTGTTAACTGGGCATGAAAACCGGGTCAGTTGTTTGGGGGTGTCGGTTGATGGCATGGCCCTGTGTACAGGCAGTTGGGATAGCACTCTCCGAGTAAGTGATTGGATGAATACTTTGCAGACGGCTTCGACTGAGTTCTTGTCTTCAGGTGTGGGCATGATGAAATGGACTGCGATAAT
Organism: Guyanaporus albipodus; assembly: GCA_038088995.1. Lineage (NCBI taxonomy): Eukaryota > Fungi > Basidiomycota > Agaricomycetes > Boletales > Boletaceae > Guyanaporus > Guyanaporus albipodus. The sequence continues at coordinate 101,529 of JBBPKA010000072.1, read as the reverse complement.
TCTTGTTTTTTCACGACACTCCCTCTCCGTTTCTATTTGGTTTCCGGTTCTGTCCTCCACTATCTGTCCATTGATATCGTTGCCACATGCTCACCCGCCTGCGTTGTTTCCGACGCAAGCCTCGAGTCAATCCTTACAGGCCAACTGCAAGTCTTCTTTGTAGGCATGCACTCTTGCGCTGCTCTGGTATATATATTGTCTCCTTACGAGCCATCTCCGCTGCCCAATTTCTTTCTCTGTTTCTTTCACTTGCCACCAATGATGTGCATATTTCGTCCAGCCTCAATTCATTTTTTTCCCTACATTTCCATGACGCTTGGCACGATTCTGGTGCAGTCTACTAGAATATGTGCATTGTTGAGTAGAACTATCGTAAGACACGCTGCTTCATTCCGCCAAGTCAGGCTATACCACGAGTCGTCTGGGAGTTCGGTTGTTTCTCCATTAACTGACTTGAGTCAGGCCATTCCTAACCTCACGACCCAACATCATGTCCCAGGCTGAGGCAGATGATCGAGCTGCAAAGGCTGCAAGAGCAAAGGCGATGGTACGCCGCGCCAAGCTACAAAAGTTCTACACCTTGTTCGGGCTCACCTTGGTACATAGCTCAAGAAGAGACAGCAGCAGAAGACTGTTGGAGTTACAGGTTCTCGTAGTACCTCATTAGCCAGCCCCCCGCCATCTCGGTCCTACACCCCTGCTCTTGCAGAGCCCGCAGCTCCCGCTGAAGAAGGGAAACGCGAGCAGGACATCAATGACCTGTACGTTCTTCAGCGTCGTATTGCTTTGGTAACATCGAATGGCGTGTCGTTTTCTCAGATTCAGCCCAAATGGTGCTGAGGCAAATTGGATCGAATCGTTACCCAGGGCTGAAATCCCAAACGCGAATCCCATTGTCCAACCTCAGCCTCAGCGCTTGGGACTCTCGTCAAAGTCCCCGCCACCCTCGTCAGAACGTGTGGGCACGCCTGCTTCCGTTTTGCACCCCGTGACGACTCCTCCAGTTAATCAACAAGTTCTCAATGACCTACACAATCGATTGACAGAGCAACGTCGCACTATAGTCTCGTTAGAGGCTGAGAATATTACTCTTCAAACTTCTCTGGCTCAGCTCGATGAAATTCAAGAAGGTGAGTGGTTGTTTTCTATTTCTCCTCGCTCCTCTTTAGGGGTGCGAGAATAGATGCTCGGAACAAGGCCAGTGCTCTGCAAGAGGAAAGGGTTCGTTCCAAGGCTCTCGAAGACGAGCTTGTACAAGCAATGGAATCTTTTGCCGTGTCCACTCGCCAACTCGAAGAGCTCTCTCGCGAGAAGTCTCAGCTGGAGAGTCTATACAGTGTCGCTCAAACCAAGATAGACGATCTGGAGACAAGTCACCTTGAGCTTGGCCACAAGTTGCATGAGGCAGACAGAAATATCGACACCATGCAGTCAGGTGCGCCCCATTTTCTTGTGGAGGCAAGAATTCACTGTGACAGGATGGCAGATATCAAGCATTTGACCTCCGACTTGGAATTTGCGCAACGGGGAATTCAAGACTCCCGGGCGCATGCGACCAAGGTTGAAAAAGAGCTATCTTCAACTCGTGGTCAAGTAGAGGAGCTACGCGCGAGTGCTGTTGAAAACTCCAAACGATGGCAAGAACAGGACCAGACTCGCCAACAGACTATTTCTCTTCTCGTCTCCGAGAAGGCCTCTCTGACAGCCTTGGTGCAACGGCTAGAGGAGGCAGAAATAGGTACGCTCATCTTTTGCTGTAATGCAAATGTTCCTGAAATCCTCTCCTAGAGCTCCAGGAGAAGGAAAAATTACTCCTTACTGAGCAAACGAGGAATATCCACTTGACGAAGAGGGTCCAGGATCTCGAAATCACTGCCGCGAGGCAAGGAGGCGAACTAGAGGAGACACATTCACGGGAGAGGGAACTGCTGGAACGGACTAGAGACCAGGTAGGCGTAGTACCTCATGCTCCGAGCCAAACCGGTCTTCATGTGCACGTAGGAACGCGAAATCCAACTCAGGAAAGCAGAATTCGAGGAAGTACAAGCGACTTCCAACCAACATCAGCAGCGGGTCCGCGAGCTAGAGGAGCAAATTGAGAGTGATGACAGAGCGGATAGACTGGAGGTCTCTCTGAAGAACACTCAGGACCGTGCAGATGAACTCGAGTTCCAGCTCAATAAAATACAACAGGTGCACCCTTGGGCGAGTTACTTTCACGCCATATTAATATCACCCTTATAGTCACATATAACCATCAAGAACGAGAGAGACAACTTTGAGTCACAGCTACGCTCGAAAATCGAGAGCGAGGCGAACTGGCAGACGCGACATTCTAGCCTGGAGGCTGAGCATGCCGTACTACAAGGAAATTTGCAGTCTACCAACAACCGTTGTGATGCCCTACTCGAAGAACGTGCCTCATTACAATCGCAAGTGGAGTTTAACCAAAGTGCAGTCAAGCAGCTCCAGCAGAAACTCGGGGAACTCGCTTCCGAAGTGACTTCCAGCGACAGGGGACTACAAAATACCCAAGCAGAGTTGCGCACTGCTCTCCGCCGCGCGGAGGAGTCCGAGAAGACGCAAAAGGACCTCCAGGCCGAAGGGACGAGGCTGGTACAGTCTTTGGAAGATATGAGACCCAAGATCGTTGAGTTGACCTCTGTCAAACTTGAGTTGATGGAACAGATCGAGAGGCTAGAACACGAAAATCGGTCTCGCGACGCCTTCATCTCCAAGCTCGAGGTTGCTCTCAGCGAAGGCACAGAACGAGAGGCCGAGGCAGCGAAACTGCGCAAAGAGTCGGACGCGCTTCGGGAGAAGGACAATCATTCGTTGCAGCAAAGCGTTGTGGATTTACAGCAGGGCTATTCCCTACTTGAAGCCGAGCTCCAGGCCGCGCAAGCATCTGTGAAGGCGTTGGAGGCTGAACGCACACGCGTGCGGCAGGCCGAGGTACGACAAGCAGACGTCAGCAATCGGATGAACTCGGAAGCGCGCCGTCGGGAGGAGGAAATCACCCAGCTGGAGTCCGCCTTGGCTTCATCACGCAATAACGAAGCGGAGCAAAGTCAACTCATCAATCACTACCGGACGGAAATCGAGGCGCTGCAGAGCGAACTGGTGGCCAAAGAGGAAGAGCTAGAGAGCGTACAAAAGACGCCGGTTACAGACGAAGGTGGCCTGCGGTCGTTGGACGACGAGATGTTGAGCGCCGTGAAGCAGCAGCACACTATGGAGCTTTCGTCTGCGCAGTCTCGGATTCGCGCTCTGGAGAGCACCGCCTTCGAGGCACAAGACAAGGCACATCGGTTCCAACGACAGATCCATATTTTGGAGGGCCAGCTTGCGTCGCGTTCTGCTTCGAGAGCCACGCAGAGACCGTTTTCTCCTAGTGCACGCCCTTCGAGTCGGACGAGCAACGACGTGCGGCGCGGATCGCTGTCCTCCAAGTCAAGCAGCCTCGTACCACCCACTCGATCCGTCTTTGATGTTGGACTTTCACCCGAAACGCGCCACAAACGTCAAGTCAGCCTGAGCATGCTAAAAGCCAGGATTGAAAGCGAAACGACTGCCCACAGGCACACTCCACCACCAAGGGGTCTGTCCCCCATCCCAGATTCGCTCTCTGATACAGACTCCCACTCTCATCGACCACAGTTCATGGATGAATCGCATATCTTTTGGTGTCACTCATGTCGTGGAGAATTGGTCATCTTATAATACCCTACTTTACGATGGTTGTGGTTTGGATGATACTAACTGGAATTCATTAATGTGGTTTTACGGTACGGGTGATTAGAAACTAAGGCGGCAGACAGAGCGTACACAGTGAAAGGGGGCTCAGAGAGACGGGAAGGGGTCCCTAAGCGATCGGAGGCTCCTTACTCGGTGCATTAATACCTGGACATGACGGGTGAACTTTTGAGTACGGCAAGACGAACAAGTGTGCTTACTTCGGCCTCCTCGGGCTGCAGAGTACCCTTCTTGTGATCCTCCTCCACGCCCTTCTCGATGCTCTCCAGGATATCGTGGATTAGTTCCCGGTAGTCGACTCCGAAAAAGTTGGTCAACTTGGCTGCCTTTCGTCGTCGAATTTGGAACCGCGACACTCTTGGAGAAACGTAGAGCTCCGACGACAGGGATGTCATGGAGGCGTTCGATGGCAGCGAGTGTCGTCGCTCTGACCTCAAGGATGAGGCGTTCGAGAAACGACGAGGGTTCGCTACCACTTCCTCTTCGGAAGCAGAGTCGTCGGCTTCACTGTGGAGGAAATGATGAAGTTCGAAGAGGGACCTGCGGTCGTCCTGGAACGAGCATGAGTACGCGTATATGTGCCAGCGCTACAAACACGTACCCGATCAATGATATCAATAAGGGAGTTTAGGGAATGCTGATAGTTGAGATAGACGGAAGATTGTGCCAAAATTTGTTGGTATCCTGACAACGATCCCGTAAACGAATCAGCGAACGACTGCGCGAACGAGGAAGGGCTGGATTGAGTAGCATCTTCACTCCGAGAAAGTAAACATCTGGAGGAATCTGATGGGCCTGGTCGGTGAGGTGTCTTACCCGTGTAGGCGGATTGATTCGGGTTGCGAGAAGAAGAGGGAAGGTTGAGAGTTAAAACATAGGGATTCGTATCGGTAGGGGAGGCTGGTTGAGAGAGTGGGGCTGTGGGGCGACATGGGCGAGGGTAAAAGAGTACTTGAGGGGGAGGAGTACCGAATACCTAGACGTCAAGTTAGCATGGGGTCTTTGTACGAGGAGACGGGAGTACGTACCCTTTCCATTTTCTGTGCTCGGCGAACATTGAGAGCCTTCTCCCTCTCATCCAATTCCTCTTTACCGCGATCAAAATCATCCGAAGAAGCGTGCTTTTTCCCGCGCAGCCTACGCTCATGATCAAGTCCTTCACGGGGGGCAAGAGGTGGTAAAGGGGGACCAAACACGCTTGCACAGACGGCCTCTGGAGGAACGCGCGAGCCAAGGAAACGGTGGAGCCTTGCCATTTTCTCTCGCTTTTGTCGCCTCTCAGCCTCAGCTTGTGCCTCAAGATCAAGTGACTCGACCAGAGAGGGGGTCGAATTGCTGTGGTGTAGGCGCCGAAGCCTGGCGTGATGGGGGGCGAACAGGTTGAGGTCCGAGACATCATCGCGAGTTTCTTCATCTGATAGATCGATGAACGATCTCGTCGAGGCAGCTTCCGGAGAATCCATTAACTTGCGCGAGCGGACAGGGTCTCTGGGGTCAATCCTACGCTGCTCGTCGTCCACGTACAACGTGAAATCCGTCGCCAAAGGAGTCGAGTGTCGGCGGCCATCTGGAGACCAGAGGTTCTCTGTCTGCCAGGGAGTCGAAGGTTCCGTCTTCATACCGGAGGCTTTGACAGAGACGGAGACTGACACGGCGTGCCGATGACTTTTTGGTTTTGTGAGCAAGGCTGCCAACGAAGGCGGGTGCGATTTTTTATATACACGTTGCTCGTCTGTGTCGGTTATTGGTTCCTCGGCACCTGGCGCCCTGCCAAAAACACGGGCAAGCTTGCGGTTTCGCCGGATGCGGTCTGCCCGTTCGTTTGCGCCAAGCTCGTTCGTCGTAGGAGGAAGGGGGGATGACGATGCAGGATGAGCATGGTATGGCGACGAAGACTTGGAACGCTTCTTTGGTTTGAGCTTTCGACTACGTTCGGAGGACGCGCCTGGGGTTATTTGAAGAGAATTGTCCGCACCTTCAGGCCGTGCAGTAGGTGGCAAGGCAAATTCGAGGGGAGAGAAGGGAGAAGGTGGGTCAGAGAGCGGCTGTAACCGTGTGGGTATGCGCTCGGCAGAGGGACTGGGAGGGGCGAAAACCATGTTGGGGAGAGCTATGGAAGACGAGGAAGTGCCTGAGCCCGGATAGACCGGGGACGGCTGGTGCACTGTAAGAGAGGTGGGACTGGGAGGAGCGAATCGCATACTGGCCAGGGAGATGGCTGAGTGACTGAGATGGGAAAGGGAGTATATACTGGAAGGGGGGATGCTGATCGATGGGAGGCGGGGACGAGATGAACAGAGTTCCTGCGGATCATCATGGATATTACAGATAGTGGGTTCGTCGGGCGTAGATGGCGAAAAAAAATCGATAAAAGATAGGTAGTCATTGCCGGTGACGGTGTCAACAGACTTGGGTCGTCGAGATGATTTCTGGGACATGGAAGTGGATGGTAAAGATAAATGAGGCTGTGAACGTGGCGGGGGTGTGGGAGTTGGGTCTCTTGTGTGACCTGCAGGATAGGAAGCGGTTTCAGATGGCTCACAGTGCGGTCCCTGCTGCAGGACGTGAGGGTGAGACGTCGCGGACTTTGATGACAACTGTCGTGATGGAATGAGAAAACTGAGGAGAAATGAGGAGAAGCGAAGCGCGTACGGTGACGGTGGCTGTATCGCTGTCACCAAACCTGGATGGCGGTCTAGGGAGTGAGAGAGGAGTCGTGACGGTCACCTGCCGCATTTGTTTTTCTTGTCTGTCTAGGGCTGCGGCATGAGCCAAAAAAGACTGACAGCTTGGTCACGAACAAGATCGTTACCTTGCACTGCATCCAGGTCACTAGATTCGAGGTGGTCGTTGCGACGATCAGAATCGCGCCTTAGGTTGTGTGCGGAACCGGAAAAGAGACTGAGGGAATCACGACCGATCCAAAGTATCTTCTCGACCTTGTGTAAAGCAGTAGATGGGCGGTGCGGATCAGATGTGCTGGCGCGCCCTCGCGTCTCGGGTCCAGATCGTGACGGGTCAGGTTTCGTCTCATTTTGGGGGGACTCGTCAACCTGTTTAAGCGACGGGGGGTCAATGTCTGCGAAGCGGCAGTTAGGAGCATCACGGGAGGGTAAACGAGAGCGCGTACCCGTATTAATAGGCCGCAAGATGGGCGTCGGGTTGATATATGGATTTGGGGACACTGGTCTCGAGGACGGACCCGAGGTTGACCGTCTCCCGTCGCCGCCATCGCCAAGCGTCCTGGGCCACTGCACGTCATGACCGACGAGGACGCCCTTGGAGCGCTGTGCCTCCTTGCTCCGCGTCGTGGGAAATGGTTCCAATTGTTCGTGCTGTTGACCCCCCACCTTGCGACCAGTCCTGGTCTGGCGAGGCGGGGGCGGGGGCAAGCTGAACGGAAATCCGGACGTCGACGGCGAGGCGTGATAGTGGGTGCTTGTGGGCGAACTGTTGCTCCGACGGGTGAGCTCATCGTGTCGAAGCAAAGCCTCGAGGTTGGGCGATATCTGGAGATTGTGACCAGGCTTTGGGATGACGACGGCGGGACGTTGGGCGGGAGAGGCGGGGCGCGGGGGTGTAGCAGCCATTACAAGTCAAGTTGAGGGGGAAGAGGAGGAGGAGGAGGAAGAAGGAGAAGGAGAAGAAAAAAAAACAATAGGTCGCCAAACGGCTTGAGCGTGGTCGCTTAATTTGAATACCTCCACTAGTACACTAATTGACGCTCCCGTAACCCGCTCTCACTACTAAGATAACTCGACAACGTCCGGGTCCGAGGACCACTTTGCTCCTTGGCGACCACACATGCAACGATCTCCTCGTCTACCCGACAACTGTCCAGTTCTATGTCATCAGATCCGACCAAACGATAACATAATTGACCATATAGCAGACTCATTATCATGTTGCGATCCTCCGGGGTGGCAAGGGAGGCTTGCTCCCTGGGCTGGTTCCGTGTACACCAACCGGGCTCGTCTCCGGTACTCCCAACCCCTGCGTCGACGATCCTCTGTCTCCAACACCATCCATATCAATCGACGTCCGCCGTGTTTCGTCTCGAGATGCAATCGTCATCAGTGCTTGCGACGCGGCCGAGACCGGTAAAACAACCCGGCCATCGTCCGCGGCTGCTGTTGTGTGTCTCACCACGACAGACGAAATAGTCCGAGGAGGTAATGGCGGTGGAATGGGTCGCGAAGACGGTGGCGAAATCACTTCAGGTGTGAGAGTCAACGGTGCTACATCATGATTTCCATCATTCGCATCGGCACGTTCGGGCATTGTGGAAGAGGACGCCTGGTTTTCTTGACTCGTCTGTCCCGTCAGAATGGGGCTCTTCCACAGGCGATACATGCTCTGAATCGTCGCCCCCTTTGGCTTGCCCTCCGGCGCAGGTAGAGCGGGTGCAACATTTCCCATCGACATCACCTCCCCTCGGTGACTCGCATGGATTCCGGGGATCGTCATCGTGCGTCCTTGCGACGGCTGTGTGTGAATCGGTGACGGTACCGAGTTCTCCTCTGCGGCGTCGCTGATACCACGATCTTTAAAAGGATCACTGGACACGTTATCACCCAACGAGCGTGACAGGCCCGGAGAAGACCTGTCCGAATACGATGCCGCCCGTCCACCTGACACGCTCGGTGACCTGTTTTCTCTACCACTGCTTTCGGGAATCGGGATGGGTGACGTCCCTCCGTTCGCCCTTTCAGGCTGTTCGCGCTCTCTTCGCTCTATTACCGCTGCACGCATATCTGCATAACTCTGGCGTACGCTCTCGGTCCGAGAACGTTGATCAGATGATGGTCCCGCGTCAGGAAAGTCGTCCGTAGGTGTGTCCTTTTTCAAGGCCCATACACCCCATTTCCGCATCGCCTCTTTAGCAGTGTTGCTCAGTGCTTGTTTGTCCTTTGACTTGAGTGCGGACAAAAACGAACTCGTGGTGGTCGTCCCCAAAGTAGGACGTGGACTCTTGGAGGTCGCGCTGGTGTCGGAGAGGTAATTGGAAGACTCGTCGCCGCCGGCTGAAGATGAAACAGACTGGGCCCGTGACGAGCGCGTGTGTGAGTGCGCAGATGAAGAACGTGGCGATAAATGTCCGTGGACGTCCTGCTCGTTGTCAGAAGCGTCCAAGGATTGCATGATAGGGGTATAGGGTGGAGGCGTAAGCCTCCCATTTAACTCTGCACTGCGTTCTGTTCTACCACGCACGACTTCCTCCTCCGCTTCCTTTGCATGTTCATCACCGAGTTCGGTGTCTATAGGGGAATGAAACCAAGAGCGCCGCCTAGCTGTCGTGGAGGTTCTTTCCGAGGGCGTGGTCAGAGAGCGAATGATGGGTGTACTGTCCGGGGAAGGTGTTTCCGTCTCTGTCTCTTGCTCTGAATGAGCACGCACGAGAGTGGATTGACTCGACTCCTCGGACGACTGGAAGTTTATGGAGGGAGGGGAGGGTTTGGTGACGGTCTCTGGCGTCGGTGCTGCCATCGGTTTGACCATGCGCATGGCGTCGGCCCATATTCCGCCACGATGGGCATACTCGGCGCTGTCGAAGAAGCTGATGTCGTCCATGTTGGGTAGCACGACGGAATCGACGATCTGACCGAATGTCAGGGTCCATGCAAGAACATGCTCTGAAAGCTCACTCACGATTTCCTCGATTTTTGCCTCGATGGTGGTCAAAATCATGCTCCAGGTGATCTGCCTGTCGCTCACGATGGGCTCGACGTTGACGACCATGCGGGGTGGCTTCGTGAACGCGTACCATATGCGACTGCTGGGGGGTCGCTTCACCTTGACGAGAAGGTTACCTTCGAGCTCGCGTACGACGACGGCCAAGACGAGTTTGACGGTATAGGCCTTGAAGCGTGCGCCGAGGTTGATCACGGCGGTGGCTTCGACGGTGGCACGTATCTCGCCCTTGTAAGAAAGGCCGACTTCCAAGGATGCGTCACCTTCCTTGGTGAGTTCCTTGAGCATGGGTTTGCTGAAGGTGGGTGCCTTGTCACCGACCGAGAACTGGGTGACGGCGAGGTCTGTGAGGAAGGCGGGACGCTTTACTTTGGATAGCTTTTTCATGAGACGGTCGATGATGTATGACTCGAGCATCTGTGTCCTGTAAACGCTATAAAAGAGGCGTCCCAACAGTGCGTTGAACCATCGCATGGGGATGACGTCTGGCTGTTCGTCCAGTGTAGTGACCAAGTAGTTCATTTCGGAAGGCAAGAAGACGGGTTCGAGCGGGTTGAGGGTGGGCGTGCCTGAAGGGTGGTCGGAGGCATGGACGAGAGCGAGGTACCAGTCCTCCATCTCGACGCAGGAACGGACGAAGAAGAACCAGGGTGCAGGGGGAGGCTCCTCGGATGCGACTTGCGTGCTGTCGTCGTCCTGCGAGGGATCTGGCTTGTCGATATGCTCGGTGACCGTCTCATGCGATGGACTCGGGATAACGTCGGTGGAGCGAGGTTTGAGGCAGATGGCGTTGCGACGGGTGAACAATTCGCCGTCCAAGAGGCCCTCTGGATAGATGAGGACGTCGTGACTGCCCAACTCCACTGCGGCGTCGCACTCTGTCATGGCCTCGTCCTCGTAGAGATAGATGACCTTTCCCTTGAGGACGACGTACCACATGTCCTTTGGACGGGAGCGCTTTGGGTCCTTGGAGCGCGAGTCGAGGTAGGATCTGACGAGGGTGACATACGAACTGTCGTAGGCGGGTTCTTCGAATGTGCGTCGTACGGTGAGCCATCCTTTGCGAGAGCGGGGTGCGTCGTGTACGTCGGCGTCGACCGGTAATGGCTTGTGGTCGGTGGTATTATTCTTGACGGGGACGGGGACGGGGACGGGGACGGGGACAGAGGTATAGATGGCAAAGACGATGCTGGCGAGTGCGAGGAGGGGTACAAAAGTGAGACCGCCAAAAACGTACGCGTACAGGAGAGCACGAAGAGACATGGTAGTGAATGAGAATTCCCACCCTTTGCAACGAGGTGGATATGATAATAATCAGTGATGCCTCGAGGCTGGGCTGGGTGGAGAGAGAGAGTACTCTATTGGGCAAGTCTGAGCCAACCCACGACAATTCCTTGGGAATACAAGAGCGCTGAGGCAAGGGCCATAGTATTTAACGCTCAGATCTCATCTTCTTCTCCTCCTCCTCCTCCTCCTCCTCCTCCCCCCTCCCTTTCTCACCCCCTTCAATGCTCTCAGCTTCCTTTCACCACATGCACGACCACCGCGGCAGATCTCGCAACGTCTCACCCGTCGCAGTCGCACGACAAGCATCCGAAGAACGTCGTCGCTCCCTACTTCCGCCTCCGCAGTCACTCGAGGACCAGATTCAGGTCGCGTACGCGCTCGACAACATCCGTCTCGCAAAAATCCTCCTCCTCAAACTCAAGCGCGTCCACGTCACCGACGACTCTGACCCCCGCATAGACCAGGTCCGCGACGAGGACTTTGACGTCTGCTTCACTCCCTCCGGGCCCCTCACCCTCGACGACGACGACAAGCGCGCTATCCAGGAGACTCGGCGCAGACAAACCCAGTGGTGGCACGAGTCTCAGCGCGCACAACGTCTCAGAGCTTGCGAACGCCTCTGGGAAGACGAGAAGAATCGTCTACACCAAGACAAGCTCTGTGCACTCCAACGACGAGAACTCGCACACGAGCAGGAGCGCGCCCGTCGCGACCCCCAACGCCACCACGCCCCGGTACGTATCACATCCACCACCTCCGCCGCCACTTCTCACAATACCCTTCCAGTCTCCACTCGACGTCCCCTCCACCCCCCGAGACAGTGAACCATTCCAGTATGCGTTCATGCATCCCCCCAAACTATCCCCTCCCAAGTCACTGAAGAAGGCTTCTCCTGGCCGCCAGCACCGTTCTGTCTCTTTTAAAGACGTCATCAACGCCATGAACGGACAACTCTTTCCCCTCGACGGCTCAGAGCGCGCAGAAGACGCTAGACGCATCGCCGGACTCTCCATACAGGGCACGACCCCGCACAGACGCAAAGTGTCCGTCCGTGCAGAGCTTCTCGACAACCTTCTCCAGGTCGTCGAGTGGCAGGACGGTGAAAGACGAAAGGCCAAAGGTAAACAGGTCGACCATGACCCCCACTTTGTGAAATCACAACCACCCGCTCTTACCCCTGTGCCCTCGGTCCCGTCCTCATTGTCAGTCACCTCCATGTCCTCCTCCGCGTCCTCCTCCCGCTCCGGTTCGTGGCTCACCTTTGGCAGCTGGCGCTCCACCGCGACCGACATCACTGCCCCCGACTCCCCCGTCCCAGGCTCGCCGTCTTGCTCGCCACCTTGCCAGCTTCCCACTCTTGTCGACACTCAGCGTGAGACCCACCCACACTGCGCCTTTGTTCGCATCTCACTCGAAGAGAGTCCTTTGTGTCCCCCACTCCCGCCACAGCGTCGGTCTCTCGCCCTCGAGGACGATGGTCCGTGCGCGACACCCTACAGCTCTCCGACCGAACTCGTTCCGTCTCTCAGCATGCGGGGGGTGCTCGTGAAACGTGTCACACGCTCAGTTGCCACCATTGTCGAGGTCGCCAAGGGCCTCCAATCTGCCTATCTGACCGCCACCATGTTCACAGCAGGGTCGCCTTACGCTGACGCTGTGGCACCCTCACAGCCTCGCAGCCCGATATTGCAGTCCCTGGCGCGCCGCGAAGGCTACCGCGCACTTGCCAAAGATGTACAGAAGTTTACATACTCCGCGACGCCCATCAGTCAGCAGCCATCGGAGCCTGTGCACTTCATCCCGCTCGTGTCGCAACCATCGACTGCTCTGTCCAAGCCCCTCGCCCCAAAGAACGTCATCGTGATCCCGTCTCCCCTCCGACCCCGCGAACCCCCCACCGCCCTCGCATACCGGATGCGACCCATCGCGAACCCGGCCGTCCTCCGCCTCAAGGCCTTGCAGAACCTCATGTGTGCCCGCGGAAAGGAATGGGAGGGTCGAGCGCGCGAAGGCGGACTTGGGTGCGGCAAGGAGCGCATGCTTGGTGTCGCCTTTGAGGGCAGGGGAAGAAGCGGACTGGGATGCGAAGTTCGTTTCGTGGTCGCATGACCTCCTCTCGCCTATCGTGATCCATGCCGATGGGCATCGCCCTCGCTACAATACCCCCCTCTGAATTCGCTCTCGTGGACTTATAATGGGTTATGCACGCTTAATCCTACTTATTGTTTCCTCCTTTATTCCGTCCTTTGTTTCTCTCTCCCTCCCCCTACCCCCGTGTAGTAGGTGCCCATGGCGCACATCTCTAGGGGTTGATCCATCCGATGTATCAATATCTTGTGCCTGCATCTCGCGATATCCCTCATGCTTTTCTGTACATAGCATCTTTTTTTCCCCCGTTCATTGTCCACTGACACCCAATTCACTCACGATCCCTTTGCATTAACCAGTTTTACGTCCCAACGATAGATCCAGCAGCCAGCCCGGTTGCAGAGCTGCCTATGATAGTCAAGAGGGGCATCGCATTTTCGGATATTAAGGTCATCGACTAAGGTCAAGAGTGGAACCACCTTGTGACCATGCCCGGTCCAACGCCGACGGTTGACCCCACGGTGATGAGGGAATGTTTCGATTTTGGCCGACGCTCACTGGTGGGGCAGGGATAGCATTCCGCGTAAACATGAGTGGTCGCCGCGGCTGCTGGATGCGCGACACGTTGGGTATGTCCATCGCGCGCTGCAATGAGGGACCATTCCCAGCTGGTCCTTGTGGGGGCTGAGGCTGAGCAGCGTTGGACTCCCAGCCTGCCCACGCCCCCTTCTCCTGTTGCTGCTCATTCTCAAAGTTCCAGGCACTGAACCTAGAACTGCTCGAGGCCGATTCGCTCCGCCTCCGCGTTGGGTCCATCCGCAATGTCGAAAATCGCCCGCTCTCTTCTCGATCCAAATCGAGAGTGACGCCCTTTTCTGCCAGCGAAACGGGGTCGATGCCAAGCATCTTCCGTAGCTCCTCGTTTTCCTTCCCAAGTCGAGAAATTTCAGATTCACGTTCGAGGGCCCAGTCCTCACGGAAATTTGGTGGCGCACTCTCGGCGAGGGTATCGATAAGTGATTGTACGTCAGCCTCTGCATGTTCCGGATGAGGTTCATCCAACGACTCAGGGTCTTCTCCGATCATCGAGCGGTAGAGCGCGCGAAGGTTTTGCGCAAGACGCTGCAGGCTCAGCGCGGTTTGTGTCTCCGTAGCAAGGTCGGTGAATTGAGTCTGCGAGTCGCACGCAAATATGAGGCCTTCATAGTGGCGCGTCAAGGTCAGTTCGTGCTGCTGTGCAGCAAGCTGGAGTCCGGTATCAATGATGGATAGCGATGAGCGATGATAGGACGCACGGCATGGTTGCGGAACTTTGTCATGATGGTTTCCATAGTATTCTCATACTCCTTGAGGAGGAGGCTGAGTTGCTTATTCTCGTGCAATAACGTTTGATTTTCGATGATGAAATGGGCGTTCATACGCTCCAATTCCGATTCAAACGTCTCTGCGGCGGTGGCGGAATCAGGTCCGGCTGCGGGGCAGTGGACGGAAGACTAACCTTTGGAGATGTCGGTATTAAACCGCCTGAGCGCGAAGCCCGAACCGGAATGGGCAGCATGTTCCTGTTAAGTTGACGGGTCAGGCCAAGCTAGAGACGAACACGGTCAACATGACCTTGAGCGAGGTGGCCCTAGACTGGAGTGCGGTCGTCATTTTCTGGTTGTGAGCGAGCTGGTCGCTGAGCTCGTGTACAAGAAGCCATGCGCGGAGGAGGTCGCTGTCCATGATCATGACTGTCGGGTCTGGACTTGCGTGGGAACCCCGCCAGAGGGACGAAGACGGAGTAAGTAAAGATTCGAGACTCTGCTTCGTCCCGTCTCGTTTGCTCAACTTTCTGTACAACATCAACACTCCCTTTCGCAATCGTATTCAGACAACCCGAACGCACTTCACGTATTCGTCTTTCCGTCTTCGCACCCTTCCAGTGGGTCCGACCACGTTCTCTCGGCAAAGCGTCTCAATTTCAACCTACCAGTCTCACTTGACCCGCTTATTCGACTCTCTCTTTCGCCTCCGTGTTTTTTTTTTTTTTTTTTTGGTGTCGTCCTCAAAGCATGTCTTCTGCCTCCACTTCTGGCCTCTCTGCGTCCGTGACCCGCATCCTGTCCTTGACTGGCTTCGCCAAGGAGCTCAAGACAAAGGACATCCAAGCCGCCTTCTCCGAGTGGGAGAGCGTCGCCGGGGGCTTCAAGATCAAGTGGAAGGACGATACCAGCCTGCTAATCGTATTCCAAGACGCTTCCGTGGGTACGTCGTCATATACACCCCAAACTCGTGCGCATGCACGCTCACCCATCCTCCGTCCGGCCACTCGTATATAGCAAAACGTGCCTATCTCCATGCCCTCGCTTTTCCTCCTGCCATTTTGGCAACCACTCCGACAGCATCCATCAAGCCATATGATGGTCCTGACGCACAGAGCGTCATTCAGACAGTCAATGCCCGTGGTCAGCACAGCAGCAATCCTTCTCGTGGGCACAACATGCGCGCCGCTTCCATTTCCGTGTTCCCCAGCCGTAGTGCCAACAACAGCCAGAACGGCAATGCACTTCGCAACGGAAACGGCCATGTACTGAATACGACCATTTCAGAGCACTCGCCCAACATCAACGGCCGGGAACCATCCCCTACTCTTCCCTCACTTCCCTCCCACCCTTCCTTGAACGATCTCATTAATTCAGCCGTCTCTCACGAGGATCCCGCAATCCTCCACGCCGAGGGCCCCCCCAAGATCGGCGACCCAGGCAAGAGAATGCTTGGCGCCGCCCTTGGTGTGAGACACCCCGCGCTGGGGCCACGCGTTATTAGTGCAAATTCGACAGGGGTCAGCCCTGTCTCTCCGCCGCGTGTTCCGCTCGATTCGACTATGCGAGACGTCCAGAGGGCAATGGGCAGCCTGGTCGTTGAGTAAACTTGTCCATGTTGTGATTCAACGTTTTGTGTTTGCAGTGGCGTATCGAGTGTGTAATCGATGTTTTTCCAACGCTGGGCCTGTTTTATATTCGCGGGTACATACTCCGTTTCTTCGCACCTCTGTCACGTTCATGGTCTATATTCATCCGATCCACTCTCCTTCATTAGTGTCATCTAGGTACCACTACGCATGTGCACACACTGTCGCTGCATCATGATTTTAACCTGCCCAGTTCGGTAGATATAGGTGACACGTCGGGGTCAGATTCAATGCGGCGCCAGCCTGTTCAATCAGGGTCGCAACGTTCGCGACTGACGCTCCTGAATTGAAATGATGGACCCTTGGACAGCATCAGGAGAGTGAAAAAAAAAAGGGTGCGTTGGCCAGATCCTGATGCTAATCCGTTCAACGCGTAACGAGTCAGATAATCGCGATCGGTGGCCCTTGCCGGAGGCGCATGGCAATCTCCTTCACCTAGACAGATGGCGCGCTGGCAAGTTGGCAATCAGCACTCATGAATCAGATGGTTCTAGCCAGTCCAACTCAGCCAACCATCATGAGCATGAGTAAGTACAGCCTGATCACCTGCTGCTGCGCGGCGACGCGGCCAGCCGAGATGAGATGTGTCACGTTCAAATACGACTGTTCCGACTACCAACTAATTCCGAGCTCCACGATGGGCCACTTCGCAGCAATTACGACATGTTATAATTGTGGGTCGTCCACATTAAACACTCTGGGGAATGAATCAAAACGGTGCGAGGTTCGCCAAGTCACGGTCTGGCCATGTGAACCTGGAAACTCCATATCAGGTCCCGACGATCCATCCCTCAGGTAAGTTGATGCCGTGTCCCGTGTGCGTATCTCAACGGATTGATCCCCACGGACGCCAGTGGCCGCCCAGAGCACACTGGGAAACGTCAAATCACGGAACGTCATGGAAGCAATTCCATAATGGTATCGTACTGGCTCGTCGCCATAGAACGCCGCGTCAGTCAAGGTTTCATGGCGCTGTCAAACATGCGGCTCAGGTGCGCCCTTTCCCCACCACAAGTCGTAAAGCCATTCGCCTGCCGATTCCCCGAGTCACCCCAATCGCGGCACCGCCCTATCCTTGTCTAGTCCTTTACAGTTCGCTGATTTACCGGATATATCTCTCACGTATAGCACTTTCGTCTCAACATGGCGATCCCTTTCAAGTCTGTCCATTCTTGAATCCGTGGTGAACTTGGTGTAACCAAAACGTGTTTCAAAGCCCCTCTCACACCACTGCTCTGCTGACCATGTCACTTCGGATCCATCGCCCCCATTTGATAAATTGAACCCCCGGGCGCAGCCCTAGGTTACAGTCATGCGCTTTCGAGGCATCCGATCAATTGCCAACGTCAGAGATACACGGGTATAAATGTAGAGAGCCATTCAGTCACGGTCGTCCCTGATACTCCCAGCCTGAGTCCTTGCCATCGGTTAATTGGCTTCCCTCGAGCCACCCGATTTGGGCTTTATGATCTCCACTGCCTACTACCCTTATCCTGTGAATGATAGATCACCCGCCAGGAGGGCTGCCTTGCAGCCACACATATATTCGCCACCCGAACCGCACAGTTCCCCAAGAAACACAATGTATCCTCACTTCCACGTCTCAGGAAGCCCATCACCCAACTACATCTACTCGGGCTACGAGCAATACTATTCCAAAGACAGCTGGCCAATCGCCGCTCCTGGTGCCTGGTCGACATTTTACCCCCACCCTCCCCGGTCTTCGTCACTTCCCGAGACCACCGTCAACCCAAAGGTCACCATTCTCCCACCTCAGCCCGTTCTCGTGTCGGACATTGACACGCCGTCCTCCACTTGCTCACATTCCATTCTGACACCAACGTCGCCGCCGTTCGCACAAGATGCGGGGCCGCATACCATGGACTTTGACGAATTCGACTGTGACGATGAAGATGACTTCATTGACTCTGACTTTGCAGACGAGATGGAGGGGGTGGACGAAGCAGACCAGGATATACCCTCGCCGCTGTACGGTGCGTCGGCGCCACATGTGATCAAGTCCACCTCGGCGCTGGAAGGGGCACTAGGCGACTCGCCCTCGTCGTCCTACGGCGGCAACCCTGGCGTTTTCACGCCAGCCGACCGAAAGCTGTCCGCGTCCGTCCCAGGTTACCCAAGTAGCTCGCATCGCGCCGGCCCTGCCGGCCACCAGCGATGGAGCGAGAAAGCGCATTCGCCCAACGCCGCCCCCGAAGTCCCATACCCTCCGCAATACATGTATACCCAACGCAACTACTCATCTTCGACGACGCTCTTCGCACCCACGTTACCATCGATGTACAACCACACATCGTCATCGTCACTGGCGGGCGCAATCACATCTACGCCCTACGCATCGCGACCCACATCCCACCCGTTACCCATCCTACAACCGCAGCCGATCAGGCCGATACCTCCTATACCGCTGGCCGAGCTCACGTCGAGTGCGAACGAGAGCTGCTCGGAGGCGTCGCCGCGTGCGGAGACATTGCTATCTCCGCTCCCGTTGCTGTGTCAGCCCGTTTCGGACGCTGTCCGGTATCAACTCAAGGAGCCGCGTACTAGCAGCGCCGGCGTGGTTCCGGAAGATTGCTACGAGGCAGAGAGCGCATCGGAATCGATGTGTGAAGAAGTCGTCACACCGCCACAAACTAAGCGGTTCGCACGAGGGTTGACCTTGTGCGCAAATCACGCGTCAAGATGTACGATGGAGGAAACGCAGTATTCTTGTGGATGCATGGATTTGCCGATACGGTGGCAGTGATCTTTATGCATTCTGGACGTTCTATGGTCGCACTTATCCCTTTTCTATAAAGAAATAGTTATTTCGAGGCATCTTATCGACACAGCATATGTAAAGCACAACACAGTTCGCATAGTCTATGTTAGACATCATATTTTTGGGTTTTATTCAGAGTCTAGGCGTGGACGGTTACAACGGTAAAGGACATTAATGACATTATGGGACAATAGTTTTCTAGCTGGGAATGGAGACAGGGTCGTTCATGCGACGAGAAAAAAAAAAAGAACAAAAACAAAAACAAAATGGAGAGCGATAAGAGGGGACCGGATACGTGAAGCGGGGCCTTTAAGATGACACATGCAAAGTGGCTGGGAACGCAGTCAAATGTCACCTGCGGCAGAAGGCGTGCGTCTTCTCGGGTCGCTGGCCGGGACTTGCCTGATCCGAATCCTGTCAAGATCACGAATCTGAGGTTTGCGTTGGCCAGTGCGCCGCACTGAGGGAAGATGATCCGGCGACTGAGGATGGCTGTCAGATCGTATCCTGGGTCCTGGGAATCCCGAAACTCCGTGGAGTTGAGCTGACTGCGTTTCAGCGCCTGATGCTGATCCGAAGAGTAGCTAAGCATAAATTGGACCTTTCCAAAAATAGAAATTGACCTCGTGCGTGTGCGGTCGTCCGCTCCACGTGTCGCGCGTGCGCCACGGGTGAATCCGCGATCCCATTCAACTCCACTCCTGGCCAGGGGAACAAATCGTCCAACGTCGCTATCCAATGTGGTACAGATGTCTGCGTATATCGTTTCTCCACTGAATCTACTATCGCCACGTTCGCGTTTCGATGGCCAGCGTTCACCCGTGGCGAGCCGTGTGTGCCTTCGCGTTGAAAGAACCGAGTCTCAGATAGCCAGTGTCTAAATTCATTACTTCCAAAAGAGGTCTTCCGATCCGACAATGTGCTCGTTCCAGCTGGTTGCTGGGAATCCTGTAAATTCGGGGCTGGCAACAATCCCTCGAAATAGAGTTTTGTGCGTGCTTGCATATGCTTCCTATAAGTACCTTGACACTCCTGGATACCGTGTGCCGGCCCAAGACCGTCTGCTATCGCTTCGTAGATCGCCTGTCGTTCGCCTCGAGTGAGGGCCTTCGCATGCGGTAGAAGCAGTCCCCTCTCGCTTGCGGAACACGGTGAAGTCTCGTTCCACCAGGGTAACTGGTCATCCGTGAGAGCTAGCTTGGCAGGGTATTCGGTCAGTTCCTGCATTCTCTCGAACACTAATTTATGTCGATACGCATACGCAACATCCCCGATGGCCCGTCTCACAGAGAACGTCTCATCTAGGGGATTTACGGCGCTGTTAAAAACATAGTTTTCGTCCTCTTCCGCCGGGAAAGAAGCAAGTGGTGTAGGCGGCGCGAGTGGATTCACCAAAACATACGTAGTCGTTAGAGCCACGCCTGGACAACGTTCAGAAACGGGCGCATTGTTGGCCTCCATGCTTTCGTTCGATTCATCCCCGCAGCCAGCAGAAGCAATCTTGGGGTCCACGGATGGACTCTTCCTTGGACGACCAGGCTTTGCCTTTGTGATTCCGCGGAGCCTTCTTTCTACTGGAACAGGGTACGACGTGCGTGGTCGTGTATTCTTGACGAGTGCTTGCCGTAGAGGTCGAAGATTGGGCTAGTTACCACGCGTAAGTTGACGATCTCGCCTGAGCAAGACAATTACCAGAGGGATGAGAAGATCCTTGGCCACCATTGGATCGCTGTGCTTGTCTTCCTTCACCACGCGCAGGCCCCTGCTGTGAAAATAGTCGTAAATGTGTCTTCTGTCAATGTTGTACCGCTCTTGGAGCTCCTTCCGGACGGCAAACGATGGCATTTCCGTATTTCCGGGCATGATGAGGGCATCCAAGTCTCGTACCAGCTCAGGTCCGAGGCGCAACGCCAGGCTTTCCGGATTAACCCTGCGCCGTTGATGCACGACGCCGTTGCCGTTAGTTGCTGTAGCAAATGAGCAATCATTGCCCTCGGTACGGCTGCCGGTACCTGTCGCGATATCGTCATGGGGAATGGCGTGAGTAGCAGGTTCGCTGGTACGTCGGACGTTGCATGTCTCCATGTCGGGTTTAATGGACAAGAATCAACAGTACTCTGACGTGGGTTTCCTTGTTTAAATATCTCCCGGACTATGGAATGCTGCTTACACCCGCACATGTGACTTCTCTCGCCCCCTTAAAAATTGCTAGAAATACAGGCTCGCAGCGAACACGACTAACATACATACGGTCAACGGAGGTGAGACGGGGTGTGGGAGATAACGTACTGTCTCTCTTGATTTTAGCTTGCGCTTCCTCCATTTTTTTGAACAAATCCGTATCGCCAATCACACGCGCAGCATCTCTCACCTCCCGACACGTCTCATCCAAGCGTGTGATGACCCTGACAATCGTCCCTTCTGCCACGTCGGTCAGCAGGGTAATCTGATCAAATGGCTGGCGAGAAACGTGTCAAGCTTGCTGTGAGCTGCGCACATGTTTTACATACCATCCCGTTTGCCCATTCGTACACCACCTCGACAAGCCCAGTTTTGAGAGTGGACCTGAACCCTTCCGCAGAAACTTTATGCCGGTCTTGGATGCGTTCCACCCGGTCAGTAATAACAGCAATTGTCGCCAAACCTTCCTGCAACCTGGGGGGTATAACAGGCTCCACGTCCGTCTTCTCCTGGAAAACAAAGCAAGAAAGAAGTGCAACCACCTCCTCGGGCTCATAGTTCGCGAGCGTATTTTCAAGGATAAGCTCCGTAAGAACGAGTTCATTGACCGAGTTGATCTATCATATAGCAATCACTTTCGCAGTACCCTGGAAAGAGGGGACTCCTACCTCGCAAGCCACTCGTCCTTTGAGTTGGACCGTCTGGTTTTCATTGATAAAGTTGAGCTCCTTGAGGACTTGGATCCTCTGCTCGTACTCAGGGATAAGCTCCAAGTTCTGTTCAGAAATCGTGTCCTTCAAGGAGGTTATCTTTGACCGTAGGACTTTATGGCCATGGAGGTGGATGTACTATCGACTTGGTCAATGATCTCAAGGAGATGAAATTAATTGCCTAGACTCGCATGGTTATCAAAATCTTCACAGAGCGTGCACCCAAATTTCTCAAAAATTTTCACGGTTTCGTTCCGAACACGAAGAGTCTCCTGGAATTCGAGAGTGCGTATCCGACTCCAGTCTATTTCCTGTATCGTGCCAGCTTTCGTCCATTCCATGACCATAATCTCTAGTGCGGACATTGCCTCGAGGATAGGAGCCTTTTTGTGACTGTCTACAATGGCGGAAGCATCTATCTGCGTTCTATGTCTCAACATGTCTTAAGAACCAAATGCGGTGGGACTCACCTTCATAGCTTTATTCGTGATGAAACATATACTGGTCAGGTTAACACTTGCAACCTCATATGTTGCATGTTCGGGTCTCAGCAGCGGAGACACAGGGGGCCACCTGGGGGCAACTACGGCCCCATTGGCATCTATGTCAAGGTGTTGGTGATTTACATAAATTGGAAGTAAGATTAAGAAACAGGTATACCCTGCTTACCGCTCTTCAGCTTCTGGTCCACAAGAGCGAGGACAAAGTATTTCCGTTCACCTGATTCCCGAAGATCAGGTTTCAGTAACATTGCTGCATGAAAGGGATAAAAGTGCTGCAAGGCAGCGTTCATCAGTCTGTCCATTTCACAATTATGAATGCATGCGCACTGTATCTCTCAAAATGATTATTCGCCCAGTTGCGAGGACATTCTGATTAGAAGGACTGCCAGAAGCCATCGAAAAGATGCGTTTATTGATTTTCACAACCGCGTTCTGGGCATCATAATAGCGTTCAATATCGACCGAGCAAATGTCACACTCAAGCTCTGGCATTGAAAGTAAATTTCTCTCGTGCTGCACCAGTTTTAATATTCGGTTCATGGGACAATGTTGCCACTTACCTCGACAACCGCCTTCTGTTGATCTGGTAGAAGCCGCTGAGAAGCGTTCTCCGAAAAGCTGCGTTTAATCATCTCTTCTACTCGAAGAGCCTCCACTCTCAGGAGATTGAGGATCATATTGTAAGTAAGGCGAAATTGTGACTGAAGCTTTGCTGGAGTCCCAAGGATCATGGTGGTCAGCGTTGTTTGCTACAAGGTTAAGCAGTCAGCACAAATAAGCGCGAATTAGATGGAAAAAACCAATACATCAGGCAACTCATCACCCGCAACGATAACAACGGTGCCGGTGGTATCCAAGCCACGACGTCCAGCACGACCGGCCATCTGTGTATACTCTCCAGGTAAAATATCCCTGAAAGACCGGCCATCATGCTTTCGAATACTCGAGAACACCACGCATTTAGCAGGCATGTTGACACCCTGCGACCACCTGTATAGTTAGATACTGCCGAAACGCCAAAGTCTCTCTTTACCATGGCAAATGTTTCAGTCGCAAACAATACTTTCACTAACCCCCGCGCAAATAGTATCTCAACTACCTGACGTGGATATATTAATGGTTGTGACATCGAAACATCATCACTTACTTCTTTGACAATTGGGAGTAATCCCCCGTGATGAACTCCGATTCCGCGCGAGAGGAGATCGCGCATCTTGCTAATTTGCGGCAG
Source organism: Guyanaporus albipodus (assembly GCA_038088995.1). NCBI lineage: Eukaryota > Fungi > Basidiomycota > Agaricomycetes > Boletales > Boletaceae > Guyanaporus > Guyanaporus albipodus. The sequence continues at coordinate 78,350 of JBBPKA010000072.1, read as the reverse complement.
CTTCTTGTCCGATCCTGAGAGGGGGCTTAGTGCATGAAAAACTGACAGACCACGCACAGCTCACCCTTAAGGCGCGACAACGCCTTTTCCATTGCAACGTGGACTTCACTTTTCTCAACCGAGCTGCAGAGATCAGCATTCGTCAAAGTGGCAGCATTTTCTTCGCATTTTTTCTTCGACAGGGTAAAGACAACGACTGGCAGCAGTCCCTTTTTTTGCAAGTTGCCGAGAAGGTGGACATACAGGTTCTTGTCGACACCAGTGTGGATTGTACGGGCGCCGCCGCCGCCTCGACCTCGTGGTGAAGGTCCGTTAGGAGTGGCACCTCGTCGACCACCACCACGTGCGGGAGCAGCGCCCCGTTGTCCGCGTGGCACCACACCACGTGCACCAACCCTCTGAACCGGAGGTAAACCAGCCGCTTCGCGCTCTTTATCTTGCTTCCTCTTCAGTACTTCACCAGCATCCTTGTATCTGAGAGGACTTAGCACGTTCAACCATTGTGTCTAGGAAATTTTTACCCTTCGGGGATCCATCGTCGTTGCGCATTCACGATCTTGAACACATCTCTGCCAGCATACAGGTAATGTTCCAGGGGTACTGGGCGTTGTGCTGTTGAAATGACGTAGATATCCTTCTTTTTGGTACGCCTACGGTCTGTGTGGTCACTTCGCAGCGGAAAACGCATGGCAACGTACCCGACCCAATCAGCGAACTCTTTGGTATTTGGCACTGTCGCAGATAGAAGAATGATGCTAATATGATCGGGTAGCATGATAATAACCTCTTCCCATACCACACCACGCTGAGAAATCCACATCAATCAACAAAGGAACGCCGCAGCACAAATGAGATTCGTCACCTCTGCGTCGTTCACATAGTGCACTTCATCGAATATTACAAATTCCACGTCCCGGATGAGATCAGCACCCTTGTAAAGCATGCTGCGTAGAATCTCCGTCGTCATGACTAGACAACTCGCTTCAGGATTGATTTGTACGTCGCCAGTTAGAATTCCAACCGAAGAAGAGGAGAATGTTTGTTTGAAATCGCGGAACTTCTGATTAGAAAGTGCTTTGATCGGTGACGTATAGATGGCTCTGTATTATTCGATTTCGAGGCCGGAAATGCAAAACGCGTTGTTCACGCGTACCTAGTCATGTGCTTCTCCGCTAGAGCGATGGCGTATTCCGCAACCACGGTTTTTCCAGCAGATGTATGCGCAGCGACGAAGACAGAGTCACCCAGCTCTAGGTGATATACCGCTTCCTTCTGGAAAGTATCTAGCTCGAAGGGATACTTGAAGGACACCGTCTGTCACTGGCGCGATGATTGCGATTTCTGCAAGACTAACCTTGTGCGCCATCACTGGAACAAGTTCGTGAAAGTTGACCATTGGTTTGTTAATATCCACTACATGGGCCCATTCGCGCTTGACGGCCTTGGCACGGTTAGTGCGATGCGCCTTGGTTGGCCGCAGATGTGATCTCTGCACCACGATCGTAAGCAATATCCGAATGCTTCAGCAACCAAGCCTTACGGTGGTCGGAAGGAGTTCGTCCACCTCAGAAATGGAACCACCGTTTCGTAGCTCTACTTCGGGTTCTCCTTCTGTTGCAAGGTGATTTTTCCGGTCCTGGGGGTTCCAATAGTTCAGTGAACATAGTATAGTATTTCACCGACAAAGTAGATACCAATTTTGTATTCGCAGAGAGGAGAGATTCATCAAGCGCCACAAGGGCATCGTCTTCAGGTTCTTCCCCTGCAAGCCGAAGACCCCTCGAGAAACCTGGAGGAATGGTCCTCAGCCCCTTTATCGACTTTTCTGAGATCCCGGCTTGAGTAGTAGAAAGCAATACTTCGTCAAGACCTCCCGGCTGAAAGGGGACATAACCTGACTTTCCCCTCACAAAGGCATTGACTGATCCTGGAGCACGGTCCATCGAGGTCGATGTTAGCGCTGTCGCAACACGAGGATTTGATGTCTGGACTTGTCAAAACCTACAAATAAATGAGTCGCGGAAGAGTTACCTCCGTGTAGCCTGTAACACGACCATCTATACCCGTACGAACAAAGCTCAAACTCGTGGGCGGTGCTGCAGGCTCAAATGAAAGCAAGGAAGGTACATAGGGTTCAGGTTTCCAATGTCTATACCATAAACCATGAATTTAATGAAGTCTGATTCAAGGGACACACACATCTGGTACGTGGATAACCAGTGGTCAGGTAGAGTGTCTGGAGGTGATAAAAGCTTTGCGTCGATTTCCCGGTGGACTTGTTCACGAGATGGAATGGCCCCGAGACCAATTTCTCCCAACAATTTTTCTGCGCCTTTGGGCGATGGGTCAAGTATTTGTTGAATAATCGAACCAAGTTCGTTAGGCGTTGTCATGATCCTGGCCAACTACATGCAACACGCTGGTAGACCAGAGTCAACATTTGCAGATGTGTGGCTGTGTCAAGAACAACAACACTGGTCACTAGCTACACAGGTGAACTAGCTAGTTCAGAACGACTGGTATCCAAAGCATACAAGGATTCGGCAAACTTATGATTGGAAGAGTTCGGGATTCATGTTCTGCTTATCGTTTATCTTGTCAGCATTTCACCACGGTCAGCAATGAGACGTACGAGCTTGCACAACCGAGCCAGAAGGCCCCCAAGTTGAATAATGGTCCCAACCCCTTCAAGTATCCGCATGTGTGTAAATCCAATTTCCTGGGCCAGGTTTGTCACATTAGGAATTCGAAAAAAAAAATCCATACTTTGATATATTCTAGCTTCGTGTATTCCGGTAGTCTAATGAAGGGGATCAATCATAATCCTGCAAGTTATTCGTTGGACATACTCGTCAAATATCTTTGTCACTCTGAAGATTGTGACGACAATGTCCACTGCGCTATACCCTTGTCCCCAAAGCTCATTCAGTTTTTCCATCGCGCCGTCAATATCCCCCTTGATGCAGGCGCGAATGATATTTTGGACTATCACCGGATGCGGCTGGTCGCAGACCCTGAATACATTCTCACCCGACACAAACCCAAAACCAGAATGTGTTGATTGCAGGTTGTTGATGGCTTGCCGCATATCACCCTCACTTGTGAAGATAAGGGCGGTCAGGCCATCATCATTGTATTCAACCTGTTTGTCAAGAAGTAAATACGTGCCTGCAGAAAAATGCCAATAACTGTGTCACCTTCTCCATCTCGCATATCTCGAGCAGGCGCTTCAATATCTCTGTATCCCTTAGCTTGGCATAGCGTAGGATGGCGCAACGACTCTGTATGGGTTCTATGATCTTGCTAGACATATTACAAGCCAGGCAGAAACGCGTCGTATTGGAAAATATTTCCATTGTTCTGCGGAGCGCTTGTTGAGCGCCAGCGGTCATGCTATAATTGACGTCAGACCTATCTTGCAACGATCATCGCACTGACCTGTCTGCTTCGTCAAGAATTACAATCTTGTGTCTTCCATGAGGAAGGGTCACCTTCTTCTGTGCAAATGCCTTTATTTTGTTCCGCACAACGTCAATGCCTCTTTTTGAGCGAGATTAACAGAATGCGTAATGCATGCAACAAGCAACCAGATACGAACCTCTCGTCGGAGGCATTTAACTCCAATACGCCCTCTTTATATGCATCTCCGAGTAGTTGGTGTGCCAGACAATGGATACTGGTCGTCTTGCCAATTCCGGGGAGGCCCTTTCGAGGGGAGGTTGAGTGGTTTGCGTGCAATAAACAAGTGAGAATTTACCGAAATAATAATATGTGGGCAGTTACCGTCTCTTGCTATCACTTTCAAACGTGCGATTGTATCGGCATTGCCAACGACGTCGTCCAAAGTTTGCGGCCTGTACTTTTCAACCCTAGACAAGGATACAGCTCGTTTTATTCTGAATAGGTGGCTGCACTGACCAAGGGAGCTCGTATGCAACAGTCCCTGTACCGTTCGCTGGTGCCTTTCCCTTGGCTGATGCTGAAGCCATTAGAACGGACCAGTCAATATTTGACGCGACTTGGAGTTGCAAGACGCGTAGCGAGACGTGACAAAGCGTGACACCCCGCGTTCAAGTCTGTCCGCATGAACTCGATCGTCCCTCGCGTCTGTCAATGCCGTGTACAGTCTAGCCCGGCACTCAGCTCAGGCATGTCCGCTGTCCCTTTTCTTGTTCGCTCGCTGAATCTCTCTCAAAGTAACTACCACCAGACGGTTCGCCTCAAAAGATGCCAGCCAAGTCCTCCCTAAGCCTCGGCTCAACTACCGTGATATCTCAGAGTCTATGCTTTACAAGTCACACAATGCGTTCAGCCGAAAATTTCCGTTACCACTCGGTGCGTTACAGTCTATCGCCCACTTCTATGCAGAGCAGAAGGAAATATCTGGTAAACTGGACTTCAAACGACACGCACAATCCGTTCTTGGCGACCGCATCCGTACAATCAAGGACCCGTCGGAAAAGCAGGTTGTACTTGGCGAGGCGAAAGAACTAAAAGCAGACATCACTTCACTCGAGGAGAAATTTGTTGCCGTAGAGGAGAAGCTCTTGGAACTCGCCCTGCATTTGCCCAACGACACACATCCGGAGGTTCCCATTGGCTCTGAGGATGCCGCCATTGTTCTGTCCACTCATGGTCCTCCTGTAACGCCGGCCGACCAGGAGCGTGATCACGTCAGTATTGGCCGCTCACTGGGGCTGTTCGACTTTGAGGCCGCCGCGGTCGTGACGGGGTCTTCTTGGTACTATTTGCTCAAGGAGGCCGCTTTGCTCGAGAATGCACTCACAAATTATGCGATATCTATCGCTCTCAAGCGTGGATTTCAGTTTGTTATGACTCCAGATACTGTCCGCGAAGAGGTAGCGCAGCGCTGTGGATTCCAACCTAGAGACTCCAATTCCGACCACCCTGCCTCTCAAATTTACCAGATTGCGGACTCATCTCCTAAGCTTGTACTTTCAGGTACAGCTGAAATCCCTCTTGCTGGGATGTTCGCGAACAAGATCTTCCCTGAGAACACCCTCCCCCTGAAAGTGGTCGGGCTTGGTCGTTCATTCAGAGCTGAGGCTGGCTCTCGTGGTGCCGACACCCGTGGTCTATATCGTGTCCATCAATTCTCCAAGGTCGAGCTTTTTGTTGTGTCTGAGGATGATTCGAGTGATCAGCACCTGGAGGAAATTCGGAGCATCCAGGAAGAGATTTTTGGGGGTCTGAACTTCCCCTTCCGGTGAGACTGTCTCTTGGAATCGCAGTGTCAGTTATTCATGTCCTTATTCATGTCCTTAGGGTGTTGGACATGCCCACAGAAGAACTTGGTGCGAGTGCGTATCGAAAATATGACATGGAAGCGTGGATGCCTGGGAGAGGCGCTTGGGGCGAAATTTCTTCAGCATCGAATTGCACAGACTACCAAGCGCGACGTCTTCATATTCGTTACCGACGTCGTTCTACTCCTTCCAGTCAGACGAAAATACCTATCCCCTTTGCACACACCCTTAACGGCACAGCCGCCGCTATCCCACGATTGATCATTGCCCTGCTAGAGAATGGAGCGCGCCTTGATGAGAAAGGAAGGCCATCAGGCCTTGATCTCCCGGCAGTTCTCAAACCGTTCTGGTTAGGAGTTTCGGACATTATTAGATGGGTATAACAATTTGGCTCTTAATTGTGGTGTCATCAAGCTCTTTGTATCGAGAGGATAAACCGTTCACTCGCATGTCCAGAGATACTGCGTGCGAGTAGTACTGCGGAATAACCAGCGGGTAAGTGACGCATTATGTAGTTGCGAGGCACGCCATCATCTCACTCGATGGATCATTGATGCCACCGTTTTTCTCGCCTATTTTTCGGCTCGTACAATTGCCCACCTCCTCGTGCTATGTAGTAGCCTGGATTCCACACGATGTAATAAACATCAATTTGCAATTTTCAAGGATCAGAACAGGCGTTTCCATCACGTTTCAGGACTTGAAACAGGAACGTCGGATTGCCCTCGATTTTCCATTTATCCGTTTCCAAGTACTAAAACATGTAGTACGTGAAGGTTACAACATAAAAAGTGATAATGTATTCAAAAAAACAAACTTAGTTCCGGCAAGTGAAAGGAACACGATACGCAGTATCATGCAAAGGACTCGACTAATCAAGATTGACTCGAACACCGTGCTTCAAGTACAAATAATCACCAGAAAAATAGGGCCTTTGAGATGTGGCTCAAAATCCGAAAAATCTGAAAATCAGGTATAACAAGGAGCCAAGGAAGCGGACTGCAGACAGTCCCGCACTGCGCAAAGTACCACGAGGTGCCATTAGTGTTGTGAGTTCATAGCTGATCACGAGACTTACAGGGCGAAGAACAGAAAGCTGAGGTATGGGTTGAAATTGGATGACTGTGTCTTCTCGACGTGCTGATTCACCCATTCCAGAAAAGCGGAAGAGGTGAAGACAAGAATCATCACCCTGATGACACATTAGTTAGAGGGAGAGCACGATATCGACGATACTTACATGTTGGTTGCGACCCACGTAAGAACCACGTTTGTACGACTACTGCGGTCGTGGTCGGATTGTTTGGTTGCCGCATCGCGATGTTCCTTGGCCTCCGGTGGCCTCACCTTGAGCGCAGCACGTGAAGCAGCCCACAATTGATCAACGTCTTCACGGGCGGTAGGAATTGTGACTTCCATCATCACTTTTCCACCATCGCCCTTAATCTTCTTCGCGCCACCCAGATCTTTTGGTGCAGTATTATCACCCTTAGTACCCCTGTATAGGGTGAGTTCCCACTTGAAATGAAGAAAACAGATATGCATGGTATGCGTACCATGTGACATCATGCAGGTTACACATGGCGTACATCACTAATCGGTAATGTATGAGTTGTCATCTTTCGGAACTAATTTCAGAATCACTCACTTAGAATGTTCACGTCTTTCCGTGATGGGGTCAGTATTGTCCGCTCAAGCAGCGATGGAACCAAACTTACAGCTGGGCAGAAGGAACATATACTGAATGAATGAGGTGAACATGTGCCACGGCTCAAGATGCATAAACGAGGAAATGAAGTAGAGACCATATGTTGCCGCTAGAGAGATCACAATCTCACGGAATGCTTGATTGGTAGCTATCAGGCTTTTGACGGTCAACAAACAAATCAATATAGGGCAAGTGTGTACATACTTGCCAACATTTTTCCAACCAGAGACGGTGTGAGGAAGGGCAAGGTAAACTGTGTATCCGGCACACCATAGGGTGATAACGTTGCAAAGACCAAAGAGGACCATGGCAAGTGCATAAATCCATTTGGACCCCTGTAATGTATCTGAGTTGCGGATCACCGCATAAACTCGTGGCCAACTAACCTGGGGTCGATTGCCAAGGGAACACACTGTTGTGACAAAGAGGAGGGCAATGTATAACTTGAAGATTGATTAGCACCTTGAACTACGACACGTATATCAAGCAAACCGACCTTCAAGAACACCTCAAAGATAATTTGACCAACTCCTGAACTCAGAAAGTTGAAGGCATTATTCTGGCCAGGCGCTGTTGCAGACGAAACCAACTAGTCGCTATTGAATATCTCGAAAGAAACGGCGGCTGCGAGGACTCACGAAGAAGAATGCAAGGTAAAAATTGGCGAGAGCGGTCCAAGTGAAAAGAAGTTGAACAGCATTATAAATGAATTCAATCTGGATAATACGGAGTCGTTCGGTTACGTCGTAACCGGTAAAGACAAGTTTACATACCTGCAAGACTAGCATCCGAATGGGATTCTGGCCGGATGTCCAAATCTTGTAGAAGAATATCGTTGAATGAATTGAAGCGAAAAGTGATCCATTCAACCATCTACGACGCTGTGAAATGAATTCGGGGACCTAAGGAAGAGTTAGAGGGGGATGGCGAGATAGAAATTCTGACCGACTGTTGTGGGTACGTCTGTAGACGCCTTGGCACTTTTAACGTATTTCAAGCTGCAGGCCCTAAGTTTACAGAGCCAGGTGAGAGGCGAACGAACTTACACCCATCCTTCATGCTTCTTCGTCACAATTTCAAAGCACAAGATACGATCTTCAGCAAGATACATGTTGCGCTCTGATGGTTGTATTAGAAGCTACTAATAGGTAAACGTAGGAAGTAAACTGACCGAAAAGGCCAGCACCACTTGCACCTCCACCATGCATGGCTTCACCCTTGAAATAGGACGCTAGTGGGCCCTTTCCGTCAGGTCCATTCAGAAGAGCCTTATATCTGTATGCACTGAAAGCACCCGGTAGCACACTAATGTACCCAAAGACGCTCTGCCATCGAGTTCCGGTCAGCTGACCATATCAAATGAGTAAGCACCATACTTCAAGTGGCTTGTCGAGGATGTTGGACATTTTGTACTAAATACATTCGTTAGGCGGGGACTGGGACAAGGGGAACCACAGCACCTCAAAGTTTTGCGAAGCTGCCAGAGGGCTAGTGAGCAGCAGGGAGCAACCTCTGCCAGTGTCAACGCAAATTCTGGGAGTAAAATTGGTTTATCATCCATCCGCAGTCATACGAGGTAGCTTACTCTCCACACGCTCCTCCAACATTCGAGTGCGTATCGAAGCCTGCACGGCGGTGAGCAAGAAATTGAACTATGAATGCAACGCACATTTCCAGAGGTCGTAGATCGATGTGCCGGTTGGTTTTGTTCCGACGTCCAAGAGTACGCAAACTGGCAAACCAAAGTTCTCAGAAAACCAAGTGGACGAAGTCGGGCAATCTAAACGTACCGTTGGGTCTGATCAAAGGACCAAAGGCATTGAAGAACCACCGGTGACTGTTTAACTTCTTCTTGTTTTGTTCCTTCAAACAGAACAGAACCTGTACCGGACAGGCTCCTGATGAAACCTCGCCGGTTTCTGTTACAACGACATTTGTGGTATATCTAAAATCGAGATCGAGACGTGTTCTCCACCAAAAAGGGTCTGTAATAACAGAATAGCTTACTCGAAGATGTGGGCGGTCACGTCATTGCCTGCTACAGAGTCCTTGGCAATCCCCTCCTGATAGCAACCCATCTGGGGAACGATTAGGTCGCGCGGGGAGAAAGAAGCGCCGCTACTGAACTAGTGTAAGAACTTGCAAAGTGCGCTTGTTGATCTTGTTGCGTCCGTCGGAGACGACACAAACGACTACTTTCTTCCAGCCGTCGGGACCCCAAGTTTTGGAACGGTTCCTGCTGCAAAGGTGGGCAATATTCTTGATAACTCTGTGGGACGATGATTGAAAGAGTCATTGAACGAAAGGGAAAGCATACGCATTCATAGTCTTGACAAAAAGGACTTCGTCTTCGTTGTACATGGTCATCACGATGAAGAGCTCGGTGTGACGACCATACAGATAGGGTCGAAGAGAATATTTTTTGCGCATGAAGTCGTCTGGGTCGCATGTTGTGGCGGTATATCTCATTTTTGTCATTTCCTCGACATCAGACATTCCCTTGGGAATGATGTGACTCGGGACGTGCACGTCGAGTACTAAATTACCGTTTTGAAGTTCGACTTGGCGAACAGAACGGCGGTTCATGAGTTTCTCTCTTGCGACAGAATAGCCAATGCTCATTTCCCTGACCATATGTGGCGGTTGTACGGGAGGATAATTGGGCGGATACGCTTGGTAGCCCACGGGAGGGGACTGATAATGGAGGTTTGGACGACTCATGGTATATTCTGGATTGAGGTGGGCCTGAGAGCCATGGAAGCTGCTGTTGAAAGATTGAGCAGACTTGGTGTCCCACTGGGTATCATAATCGTTGTACTGGTTGTAATTGATAGGCGCCGGTGGATAATCTGGGACCAGTCCCTGTTGCGGTGTCTGTGGATGATAAGGATCGTGGTGCCCTTGGTAGGCCATAATGTTTGAAAGAAGGGACGTTTCGAAAAGAGAGGCGGGAGGATGGGAGGATGTTGGGAGAAGAAAAGTCCGCTCGACGACGTGGATCTCCTTCCAGTTTGAGCGACAACAACCACAATTCATCAAATTTGGGTACTTTTTGGTACGCTCGTCGCGTCGAACGTCCAGCTCGACAACAACGAAACCATCTCGTCCAGTCACAGCATCACATTTTTCACGCCATCATATCACCAGAAATACCAGAACACTAGCGATTATCGTGTAATTAAAACTCCGCCTTCTTCCGGCGGTGTCCTTTTGTTCCCACGCAAGCGGCGGTGTTGTTTCTCTCCCAAAGTCCTCCTCCTTCTTCTTCCTCTTCCTCTCACTACTCCTCCCATCTCCTTCCTTCCAATCTTTTTCCTCCTCTCGTACCCAGTTTATCTTCCCGGTGAGTCTTTGCCTCCCTTACCTCTCTCTCTTTCCCCATTGCCACCGCTTCAAAAGACGCTGGTTGCCTCGAGGGAACCACGTTTACCTGCCCTTGTTGACTCGGATGCGAACGACTCACAGCGAGCATCGTCAAGATCTTTGCACGAGTGGCAATATCTTGTCGTCTACGTACCATGACCCTACCATATCGCCCCTACAGTGGCATGTCAGCCACCTGAATTGCGTTCTATTAGCCATGCCGCTTTCCACACCTCTTCCTGCCCTTTATTACCACTCCCACTACCCGTCTTGTCATTCTTACTCGTTCCTTTTTTTAAAAAAATGTATACCCAGCTAGCTTCATATCCACCATGGCAGAAACCCCTGCGCATAGACTTGACCTTCGGGTCGGCGGCAAGTACCGACTCGGCAAGAAGATCGGTTCTGGTTCTTTCGGTGCGTACCGTGCCCGCCCTTTGTCCGCTCATATTTTTTTGACTAGTACATAGGTGACATCTATCTCGGCATAAACATCATATCTGGCGAAGAGGTCGCTATTAAACTCGAGTCGGTCAAGGCGAAGCATCCACAGCTCGAGTACGAATCCAAGGTCTATAAGACCCTCGCAGGCGGTGTTGGCGTCCCTTTCGTCAGATGGTTTGGTACCGAATGCGATTACAACGCGATGGTTCTGGATCTCCTCGGGCCCTCGCTTGAAGATCTATTCAATTTTTGCAATCGCAAGTTCAGCCTGAAAACCGTCTTACTGCTCGCTGATCAGCTGGTAATATCAGTTTCTGTTTTTTGCATCGTTATTTTATTCATTGTTTCCCCTTTTTACAGATATCTCGGATCGAGTACATTCACTCTCGTAACTTCATCCACCGTGATATCAAGCCGGACAACTTCTTGATGGGTATTGGGAAACGGGGCAATCAAGTCAATGTGATCGATTTTGGCTTGGCCAAGAAGTTCCGTGATCCCAAGACACATCTCCACATTCCCTACAGGGAGAACAAGAATCTTACCGGTACTGCTCGTTACACGTCAATCAATACCCATTTGGGTGTTGAACAAGCTCGCCGTGACGATTTGGAATCTCTGGCTTACGTGCTCATGTACTTCCTTCGTGGCGCTCTCCCGTGGCAGGGACTCAAGGCCGCCACAAAGAAACAGAAGTACGATCGCATCATGGAGAAGAAGATGACTACGCCCACAGACCTTTTGTGTCGCGGGTTCCCGAACGAGTTTGGTATCTTTCTGAACTACACCCGTGCGCTGCGTTTCGACGACAAGCCCGACTACTCTTACCTGCGCAAGCTCTTCCGCGACCTCTTTGTTCGGGAGGGTTTCCAGTATGACTATGTATTTGACTGGAGTGTCCAACGGGGTGCACCCGACGATGGTAGCACGAGTGCTAGCCAAAAGGCCGCTGCTGGCAGACGCAAGGTCGTCCAGGAGGAAGAAGAACATCGTGCCAGCGACCGAATGTAGGTGCTTTACCACACTTCCTTGATGTGATGTATCATGAAGCTGAGACTTGTTGGGCAGGCTGCGTTCGCACACGCGCCAGCAGCAGGCTAATGCGCCTGGCGCTGTGGGGCAACAACGCGGTGCTACTCGTGGTAGGGAGGGCGATATCTGGTAAACGCATTATATTCCCTTGTTTCTTTTCATTCAAGCGGGGCACGCCCCGAGTGCGGCCGAGATTGGGGGCGGAGGGAAGTTGTGGAAGGTCCTCGGTCGTTGTTGGATATTGGTACATGGATGGTCGGTCGTGTTACGCTCCTGCGGGGAGAAGAAAGGAGTGGAAAGAGAACGGTCTTGGCGCGTTGTGACGAAGAAGGGCCTCTCGTCAAATGAATACTTGCGCATTTGAAGCCAAACATCATTTGCCCTGGCGCCTCTGCCGTTCTGGACCACTTTGCATTGCAGGATAGCCGGGGACCGGCCCACCATCGACGAAGTTGTTGCCTCACGGTATATATTGTACGGACGCTTTTTTCTTTCATGCCGTTCCAACCTCTTGCAGCGTTGGTGGCTGCCTAATTTCCTTCACTCATACAGAGTCACATCTTCACGACTAGCGCCCAATATCGATCGATATTACAGATTGGTCTTTCTTACTACCGGATTTTTTGTTCATTTTCCCCCCCTTGACGTGATCCCATCATCCTTTTTATCGCTGACAGTCGCGCTTTCCCCACCATTTTCATGCCTTGGTTGTATTCCCCGTTGTTTGTTGTCCTTGCCGTCTTTCCTCCATTTCATGGAGGGTTGTTGGACGGAAGAGGGCTTCGAGACGAGGCGGGTGGAGATGGCTGGGCTGGTCGTTGAGAGTAGCAACATGTTATACATGAGACGATCGAGTTTGTGCCGGCGAGCGTGTGTCTTATTTGAAGGTGTGTTGCAGGAAAAGGCGTCGCACGGCCATGTTGGAGGAAACACCCATCTCGCGACGGCTAAAGACTGTCCGACACATCGTTATCGTATGCTCGGGAAAGGGAGGTGTAGGAAAGTCGTCCGTCTCCACCCAGCTTGCGCTCAGCCTACATGCACTCTCGACTCGACCGCGTGTCGGTATCCTCGATGTCGATCTCACGGGGCCCTCTATACCGCGTATGCTAGGATTGGACGGGCATGGCGTCCATCAAAGCAGCGACGGATGGGTGCCCGTGTACGCTGACACGGAGGAAGGGGGCGAGGCGAGGCTGGCGTGCATGAGCGTCGGATTCCTGCTAAAGAAGAAGAGCGACTCGGTCGTTTGGAGGGGTCCAAAGAAGAATGCGATGATCCGACAGTTTCTGGGCGATGTTAGATGGGGAGAGTTGGACTATCTGGTCATAGATACGCCACCGGGTTCGTGAAATCTCTCTCTCTCTCTGTGATTGTCCGATCGGAACGCTGGAGCGGTCGCACTTTAGGCACTTCGGACGAACATCTATCACTACTGGAACACCTGGCGCCGGTCCACTCGAAGCTGTCGGCCGTCATTGTCACGACGCCGCAGGCAGTCGCACTGCTGGACGCGATGAAGTGTCTTTCGTTCACGCGGGCCGTCAAGTTGCCCGTCGTAGGACTGATCGAGAACATGAGTGGCTACGTGTGCCCGTGTTGCGGCGAGGTCAGCAACGTCTTTTCGACCAAGGGGGGAGAGGAGATGGCGAAACGAGAGGGATTGACGTTCCTTGGAGCGCTGCCAGTGGACTCAGAGCTGGTGACGCTGCTCGACGCGGCCGAGTCGAACGTCGATCTCCATGCACTCGACGTGTTAAAGCGATACCGGGCGACGTCTTCTGCCAAGTTATTTGGAGCTATCGTGGAGCGGGTCGTGTTGGAGGTAGAACGAAGAGTAGACGTATAATTACTGGCCTGGCAGTTGGCAGCGTTCTGGGAAAGTTTGTCGTAAGAATCCGGCCACGTTGTCGTTGGCGAGGCATCATGTTCGACTTGGACGCGTCCCTCGTTCCATGACTTTTGCTTTGTTTCATGAGTGTCGACGACCGCTGAACGTATTCCCTACCCCCCCTCCTCCTTTTTTTCCTTGGTTGTATTCTACACGCTTCTCATGTCCGTTCACCTCTCTTCGTCCTCCACACCGATTTCAGTTCACCCCAGACCCAAGTCGGCCACTACCCTTTATAATGACCCCTACTCGGCCCGTATGCAAATTTCCTTTCGCCATTTCGTTCGTGCTCCCTTATTAATTCGCTCGCAGCGGATTCTTCCTCCCTCCAAGGGGGTTCCCCATCCTCTACCATGACTCTCCGCAGACTAGACGCGTCCCCACGCGTCCCAGTTTTCGTCGACGCCACCCTTCGCCGTCGTTCTAGTCGTCTCTCTCGTTGGCTGTCGGAGCTTCAGACATCCACTCCCTCAGACGCCCTTGACCTCGAGGATGTCGATCCAGTTGGTACACGCAGCAATCCGTATCTCGCCTATCCACAGCTCAACATGGCCACTCTCCGCCGTGGCTTGGACGACGCCGATAGCATGCACGATTATGTCGTTGTGGGTGATGACATTACATTAGAGTGTCCTCCAGAACACTCTCCTCGTGATCAGGTCCGTCTTCCCGCCCTTCTGGTTCTCACGTCGCTCACTTGACTGACTTGTGCCAACGTAGCCGTCACACCACTCTGCGCCAACTGATATGATTACTCCACGATCAACAGTCCGTCTTATCGACCCTCCTCAATCATTACGACATTTTCATCTCTCGAAACGCTCCGTATCGCCCTCCCCCAAGACAGCGGCATCCCACAGTCCCTCCAGCCTCTCCGTGTTCCACCGTGCATCTCGTGGGGACCTCACCCCTAGCGCAAGCAATCTATCTTATCATTCGAGAAGCACAAGCCTCCAAACATCGTTACCACGACATGCCTCCCAAACTTGTACCGCTCCTCGCCCCTCCTCGTGGCGGTGGCGGCCAAGCGTTCTCGGTCATTTCTCGTCTGCATCCATCCCAAACACAGACGTGCGTATAAGTCCCGGCAACTCTCTCACCGACAGATCTCGATCTCGGCCAAGTATTTCTTCTTCCAATACCTGTTCTTCCATCACCACCCCGACCACCATGTCCTTGCATGAGGATGGTGAATCCTCCGTTCCATCTCTCTCTCCATCAAAGACCCCATCCCTTTTTGGTTCACTGCGCGTCCTCTCGCAAGCTGGGGGGATAGTATCACAACCCTTTTTCAAGAGCGACAGTGGCTCCGCATCATCTCCATCCCTGCAGTCACCGTATCCTGCTTCTGCGCCACATCTTCCAGAGCGACATACGGCTACGCCCCCTTTACCAAGTCGCTTCTCATTCTCATCCAGGTCTCGGCGAGATATGTCAGGGCCCCTCAATCAGATCTTCGTAGAGGAACCCGACGATTCGCAGCCACATGTCCTGTTCGCTGGCAGGACCGGCGGGTCTCGGCTTTCTTTCTCCTCGTTTGGCAGTCCCACAAGACAGGTCAAGAAGAAGAAGCTCGTTATAAGTGGCATCCCGCTGAACGATGCCAGGCGATTGGATGCCATTCAGAAATGGTGCCAAGTACGTGATGGGGAAGTCCGTATTTACGTTCTTCCTGATCATTTTCCCTCGATATCCCAGTCGTTTGGTGAAGTGGATCAAATCACGAGGATGCCCAACGGTGACCTGCACATCAAGTTCCAGAAGGCAGAGGTTGCAGATACTGTGCGTACAGTCTTTCGCGCCTGTGCTAAAGATCTCTTAGCATTTTCGTAGGTCTGCCGTGTGCGCGCCAAAGTCCACATTTCTGGGGTCGGCAGTGTACATCTATCATGGATCACGGGAAACAAACGAACATAACAAACACGCTCGTACCTCTGATGTCCTTTCTTGTTTGTAAAGGCAGGCCATCTCTTGACGGACACTCGCTACCTGGACTGACGGATCGCCTGCCAGTGTACAACGCAGGCACTACGTTTTACACCACCTCCTAATACCTATTTAGACACCGCTGTCCAACGACATAATCACTTCACACATGCATCGGCAGCAAGTGTATTTCATGATCCCATGTACGCCACCTTGAATGCCCTTTTTCTGGTCGCTGACTTCAAGACCCTGCAGATGGCCATCCTCACGCTCATTGATTACACTGCATCTCACGTATCTCAAACCCATTGACATACCCCGCACTGGCACGATATCAATATAATCACGTTTTCTCGTTCATGTCACTTCATTCGACACATTCATGTACTGTTTTTTTTTTTTTTCGCCGTCGACGATTCGTTCTACTTGTGATTTCGCCTGGACGGTTGATAGCTATTTTGATTTTTGGACGTAACATAAACTATGGGACCCGTTCTTTTGCAGCGACTGTCGATGACGGCGACGTGTTGCCCGTCGTATCGGCGTTGGGTCATTTTCTTTGCAGTCATTTTGGAGCTTGCTGTATGGCATGATCATCCAGGTCGTGCATTCTGTTTAGCTCTGCAAGGCAGACTCTCTCGTTGATTCGCGGGCAAGGTTGATTTGACTTACCTCTTCAAGTGATTGCCCAACGAGTTCCCTGACGGTCTTCAGGCACTCCATGATCCACCGAGCTCGGAAGTTTTCTCAGTCTGAATTCACGTTCACGCGTTCGCGGAAGGGGAACAGAGAATTGTGAACGTAAAAGGATACCCTATACTCTATGTCTTTCAGCTCCATTCTACTCGTAGTGCGCTACACGTCAGGGTGTTGGGACCGTTGGAGTACATCAATGAGGAATGAGACGAAATTCAATGTACTGGGCACAAGACGAAGGCATGTAGTCAGCCAGGATTGTACGTACATGCATGTATGTTTTCATGTTCGAAGAAGGAAAAAATAGAACGATAAATGCAAGGACAAACCGAAAAGTAAAGTCAAGGAGTCATGCTAGATCTCCTTGCTCTGTACTCCAGCGCTGCCAATTAACATTAGCAGTGTCCTGTATGGCAGCCTGAGGAGCCGATGCCGGCTGAATATCGGGTGGCGATCGCGTCACATCGAGGGGAGCCTTCCCAAACCGTACAGTTGCTCCACGAGCGAAACTATTTTTGTGATGCTGGCTGTGATTATCCCGGCGATACTGTCTTCGAGGAGGCACCAGGTTCCGCTCAAAACTCGGGGCCATCGGGATAGAAATTGATCCCCTAGCGGGCGAGGACCAAACCCGCCGCCCAGGCACTTCATGGGAGTTTCCCAACTGTGGCGGCATTCCATGCCATGCATGACCGGGCATCCACACTTGAGGGTGAGGCGGGGGAGCCGTTAGGGGCGGATTGATGTACGAGTGAAAGATAACAGCCTGTGGGCAAATAGGAGGTGGCGGATATGGACGCCAAGCAGCTGGAGGTTGTCCAACATCAGCAGATCCAGGATTGGTAGTGGCTTGACCTTGATCTTGATTTCCGGTCATGTATTGGTTTAGTGCATCCGGGGGATAGACAGGAACAAGCATTCCTTGATCGCCATGGATAAATCCAGTTGGAATCAGGGGTGCTTGGGCATGGAGTAGAGTAGGGTTATGAGTGAGTCCCAGATGACCAGCGTTCGCCTGATCCAAATCGGGGTTATGACCAAGCGACGAAGGATAGGGCATGAAGGCCTACAGAGTTATTAGCGTGCGCAAGGGGTCCTGCAAGGTACTCACTGGGTATGCACCGCTGGTCGGTCCAATTGGGATTACATTATTTGAGGGAGCTCCGTTGCTATCTGACCCGCCACTCTGTGGGGGAGCCGGAGCCACGGATGGAGGGAAGGTATAGCCAGGGTACGGTTGGCTAGAAAAAGGCACCTGATACGGAAATTGTGTGGCGTAGTTCGGGATCCATCCCGGATAGAACTGGATGGTAGGTGCTGGATATGTCCCTGGCAAGGCCGGGAGAGGTACCATAGGTACTCGGGGAGACACAAGCGTAGAGTCTGGCAGAGGGAGCTCACTCTGCTTGGAGTCTGACAATCTACAACCTTCTTTCTTTGAGCCATCGAAAGAAGAGACCTCAGGGGGTGGAACGCCGGTCTCGTCTTGCACTTCATTCAGGTCGCAGGCTTCACCAGAGGATGGCAGAATAGGTTCAGTTGGGGACTCCGAAAGCTGTAAGTCTGTTATATGAGTAGTGATATCCCCAATTCCAGGCTTAGGCGGCTTTGGATCGACACCAAAGTCATCGTTGGCACTAGGTTGCTGCGAGTCCTTGTTTAGTCCTGGTCTCCAGGAAGGACGATAGGATGGATTCCAATCTCGAAGCTGCACGCGAATCAAACGGCCGTCGAGCATTCGGTTGTGCTGTAAAGTAGACGAAATGCAGAACGTGAATCCCCAGGCGGAATATGACCTACCTCCGCTTTGACAGCCCTGGCAGGGGCCTCTATGTTATCAAACTTGACGAACGCGAATGCAGAGCGTTTGTTGTCTGAAGAAAATTATCAATCGAGGAAACGACGGCAAATTTAAGATCACACTTGGTCGAATAACTTTGACTGCCTCGATTCCTCCGTATTTCGAGAATAGTGCTCTGACCTTATTTTCATCCCAAGCATTTGGCCCAAACATTGCTAGGCCACCGACGAAGATAGTCGTGGGATCGACGACGTGATCATCCCGCTTTTCGTGCAGGAGCTGTGGTAATGAACTTTGACTATCATAGTCCTTGAAAGACATGCTTTGGAAATCCCCCATGTAGCTGGTGGTGGTAGGTGTGCGAAGCATAAGCGATCCTGGGGTTCTAGGTGTGATAGGGGACGTCCCAAAGTCAGGCGTGTGAGGAACTCCTGCATCTACTTCTTGACTATCATCTTCTTGTGAAGTATGACACCCGCTGTCCGAGGATGCAATGTGGTGGCCAATATACGGAGAAGAAGTGAAATTAGGGCCTTCCTCACTACACAAAGTGTCATCAATGCTCAAAAATGAAGGTGTTCGCAAACCTCGGGCTTCCTTTGAACTCCATTGACTCGATATGGTCTGCCCACCGAGTCCGACTAGTTGTTTCCCAGTTTGTGAAGGACAGTTGCCCAGTAGATTCTCGCGAGGGAAGCGATACTACTGACCGAGGCCGATCGTGAGTCAGTGAATGGGCCCTTGGTCGGGACGGCCGAGAAGGAAGCACGTTTCTGTTGTTTTGTCGAGTGGAAGTATCACGTTGCCAGATATCACTCCGGGAGCCTGGGTCGACAACTCTACTATCGGATACGCGTTGAACGAATGGAGTCCCGGTAGTACGAAGGGCAGGGAAGGTGTGGCTGGTAGGTAAGAAGCTTGAAGCTGAGCGAAAAGCATGGCCCATCCCACGACCACGCCAAGAGTGAGAGGCTGAAATAGTCGACAACGCGCGTGCGCTGTAGAATGCCGTATTCGATTGGTGAGCCCACGTTACAGTCAAATGAGGGACTTTGCGAAGTGTCTTGACAGAAGCGAGTAGGATTTAGATTTCGCCGATGTGACAAACGTTGGCCAACATACCAGGAGGGCGGTAACGCAATCGTCTCGATTTGCCCACTTGACCTTCCAGCAGCCAGGATCCATAGCAGAGGAGCGCGGGCCATCATGGGGGAATGGAAAGCTCGTCGATGCTTGACCGTCTTCATTTTCGCGTGTGTATGGCCCAAAATAATCGACAATACCAAATATAGATGCAACCCGCAACAAGGACTACTTAAAAATAAGTTGGATGACGCTGTAAAATGTGTAACATTACCTTAGCATCGTAAAGAAGAGGCACTAGTAATAAGCCGGAGTCGGCGCTGTCAGTGAGCGAACCATCTAGAGCAGCCGAATTGTACAGGATAGCAATCTGCCTGGAGTGATTTGTTAGATATCTTAAAATCATCCGAAAATACACCCTGACTTGGTTCCGGGTGTCCTAACGATCTTCATAGCATCCGGTAACTGGAGGTCAATGAACCGGGGATCTTCAGCGGGTGCGATATTCGCTTTCCTCGGAATGACTCTGTGTTGAATATACTGTCTAGGGCTCCTGTGGTTAAATTAAGTCTGAGTTGGGACTACAACATGCATATATGCACTGTTATCCATGCATATGTCTAGGAAAACATTGTGGGAGAGGTTACTGACCGGTACGAGATAATTAAAGTCCTAAATGTGCGAGCGGGTTCATATCGAAGATATCTACCCAAGAATGGCTGCGGTGGGGCAACGTGGAGATTATTTATGAGGATGGAGGCCGCCTCAGCATCCTAAATTTAAAGCGGTTAAGACCACTGGTTGGCTATAGTAAGAATGACAGACAAACCTGGCACTGGATGAATGCACAAGTGCCGCCCTTTGAATCGCGAACCACTTTGATGCCTTTGATTTGGGGATGCTCAGCCAGATGTTGAGCTAACATGTCCGTTAGGTCAGCATGTTCGACGTTAGCAGGTAGGCTGGCGAATTCAATGTCAGGCGAGGATGTAGTGATAACCTGTCCATACCTTCCAATGAAGATGCTCGCTTCCTGAAGGATCCTGTCGTGAGGGTCCTGAACACTATTGCCTTCATCGGCCGAGATACTGCACGGCGGGGAAGAGATGGAGTGCGAGCTCGCAGCGACACTTTCGGGGTTGGAGGAGAGTGTGTCAGAGGATGGAAGGGAATCAAAACGAGTACCCCATGACCTGCCCGATCTATGTTGAGGCATAGTACGGTACAAGGATGGCGGAGGAGCGGGTAGAAATGTACAAAGACAGGGAAAGAAGATGCAGACGAGGAGGGGGGACGGGCGTGGTGATTAGTCAAGTTGGTATTCCGAGGACGAGCAACATGTCGCAGTCACACCGGAGCCTCCTCGGCACGCCATCTGAACGGTCTGTCGGCGATCAATTTCCGTGAAAGGCGCCAGCGTACATGCGTACGGACGCCAATCACTCTATACATTTCTGTGTACTTCTCTCTTGCATTACACCACCCGAGCGAAAACAACGGGGAAAGGTTGGGGACGACCATTTTCAACCACCATCAAGCCGTTCTTGATTGACCAGTGACCACATCGGAGGGGTATCCAATGGCCCAATAAAAAGGGTACCGTTCAGCTGCTTGCGGGTTTGATAGCGGGACAGGTCGGCCGATGTCCAACTCCAGCGTCAAACTTTCTCGGATGGGCGTCGCAACGTCGGGAAGATGTATCGAAGGAACAGTTAGATCATCGTTCTCGAAGAACGAGCATACTTACTTCTTGACATACCAATTTTGGGTTGAATGCTCCTTGATCAGCGAAGAAGCGGTATGGTGGGAGAGTACATCCAAGTGCTAGTCGCAGCAAGCGAACTTCAGGCCGGGTAGAGAGACAGAGAGAGAGAGACGCGAACATGCAAGCGTCGATCTCGTGGAGGCTCTAAAAAGTAAAAAGTACGGAGCGGGTAAATGAATGATCGACCAATTTCGATGGTAATTTTGCAGCACTGCCAGCCAGGCCGAGGTTCACCCGAAGCGAATGGGACAACTCACCCTCCGTGCCGCCAGGCGGAGACGCCAACCACTCGCGGGCAGTTCACGATGCATCAGAGAAGACAACGACGAATTACGTAATTAATACCGACTTACTTGGCAAAAGCCTAGCATCGTCCACTTGCCAGAAACACACAAAATGTCTGACGATGGCTACGGCGGTGGCGGCGGTGGTGGGGACGACTACGACTATGATGGTCCGAGGTGTGCACCCTTCTTCGCCCCCCCACATCCCACAAATACCTGACCCCCTTCGAGTTTCAATGATGGCGCTTTCGTGCGTGCTGGGATGCACATCAGGATCAACCGCTCATAATGCAAACAGGATGAGGGCTATGACCTCTTAGCAAACGAGTTACCAGACGGAGAACAACCTGAGGAGCAGGGGGAAGACGCCAATGGCGAGGTCTCTCATCCAAACGGCATGAATGGTGCCGATCATGACCAAGAAATGGCCAACGGGGAGGAACAATTGCCCCATCAGCCTACTCCCTCTGGTTTGTCGGGTGAAAGACAGCCAAACAAGGTCAGAGTGACCACTCCCTACCTGACCAAGTACGAGCGAGCTCGAATACTGGGAACCCGGGCATTGCAAATCAGGTCTGTCTCTCAACTCATGCATGGTCTACCCAGCCTAATGACCATCCCGTGGTCAGCATGAACGCACCCGTCCTCGTTCCTTTGGATGGTGAGACAGACGCCTTGCAAATTGCCATCAAGGAACTGTCACAGCGAAAAATTCCACTCATCATTCGGCGATATTTACCAGATGGTTCATTCGAGGATTGGAGCGTGTCTGAGTTGATTAGTGAGTGAATTAGGTGTGGAGCGGACCCTAGGATGCTGTCTTGCTATGCTATGGTCATTTCACTACATCGCGTCTGCTTACTGGTAAGGGAGCCGAAAAGAAATGGTTGTGAATACGACGCATTACGTTGTACTTAGAATACACTGCTAATTTACATACTTGGACCTCCGTTAAGTTATTTTCTTGAGTTCTACCCACACTTCCGTGTTCGGTCGTGTGACGCTCCTTGTCCTAGGTGTCTTGACAAGGCACTCTTTTGGCAACGTTCGGGTCCTTGGCTGGTGGCGAGACGTCACCGGGGATGGTGGCTCAAATACTGTCGGATTATCGGCCCTCGAAGTCGAGTTTGTCGTATCTAAAAACAAGAGTCGCCTTTCTCCCCCTCTTCTTTTCCGTGGACTGGACTCGACATCAGAATAGTGACAATTCGATTGCCGCCGTTTGACAGGTGACGATGGTGCACTTGGTGTTGATTTTAGTGGAGGGGTAAGTGGACGCATGACTTCATCTTCTCGGCGAGTATTCTCTACGAACGATTTTCGCCCACCTGCGGCTATAATGCACGGTAAATAAAGCATTCAAAGGCAAAGATTGGGTACTCACATTTTTTCTGCCGGGCCACAGATGATAATTCCTTCGCAACCTTGAAAACACCATCGCCGTCCAGCGTTTGTTGAATCTCCCAATCTGATGGCCGCAACCTTTTCCAATCCTCAAGAACATTTCCTACCCAACTATCAGTTTCTCCGGAAATGTGATAGTCGATTATGTTGTCCCACTCGCTCCCTGGTGCTGTCTTGTTCACGAAAATAACCTTGCCTTGCCAACTTTTGGCCGACTTTGACGTGCCCGTGGCAGGCGTTTTCGAGGTATGAACTACCCTTGCAAAGTCCTTCACGAGCTTTTTCAGCCCGTGAACCTTCAGAGAGGTGCCCATGATAATTAGCATATCAGGTTTTCGGACAATATCCTGGGTCTGAATCAATCCGATGTCGTCCCCGAGTGGGTGTACTTCGTCATATAGTACGATGGCCGGACGAAGGCTGCCGACCTTCAGCGGACGAGCTGACCTAGCTAGACGTGCTTCTGCTAATGAAGCAGTACGATCGGCACGAGTATCAGAATGCCAAGACGCTAGGGTACTCACAACGCAACTTGCATTCCGGGCAGTCTGGGGCCACCCCCTGGCTGAACGTGGCGAGAAAACACTCTGTACAAGGTAGATCCAAGGAACATAGGGTACAGCGAACACGGTGTATGTTTCCGTGCAGTTGGACATTGCGGACTTCTGCAGCCTTCAGTCTCGATTTTCCTTTTCCAGATGCATTTTCTTGGCCAGAGCTACCGCGAAGCCCGACCCTTTCTTCGAAGCCATCGATATTTTGCGTGTAGGAACGGAGCAACTTCTGCTTGGTATCGAGGGTTTTAATGAAACGATGTGTGGGCGTAGGTGTCGCAGAATCTATGCGGTGTTTAAGTTGAGAAATGAAGGTATAGAATACGGCAGTTGATGTTTTGTCACGAAACAGCGACGCGTCGAACAGGTCCCGTCCCTTTAGTACAACGTCAGGATGCTGCTGCTTAACAAGCGCATACAGTCCGTCAGATGAGCGAAAATCCTAATAGAATGTCAGTGTATTCGAAGCTGTATAATGTTGAGCGACAGCTTACTGGTATCCCACACGAACACGAGATGCCAGCCCCAGTGACCACCACGATTTTCTTGCACTTGGCCACTGCTAACGAAATGTCTAGAAGAGCTTTCCGAGTGCTTGACTCTGTAGCAGATGCCTCGAGATCAAGGCGAACAGCCATATCCGCGGCTGCAGACGGTGGTAAGAACAAATGTAACCGCCCACTAGAGAGACCATGACGTTTAGCATGGACAGATCAATTAAATTGTTTTCACATATTTGTTCACCGCGTCGTGTCGCGTCAGTCACATGACTTGCATATACTCTACGCGTCAAAACGGCCTTGGTTTATCTACGGCTAATAGGTAACTCGACGCTCCGACCCAATCGCACGCTCGTAGTACCAGATGTCATTTTCGTTGCAAGTTGTAGGAGTAGTTGAATTTATCGGCTTGAAGCTCCCGAATTGTTCCTGAGTAAAAAATCGCGACATTGGCTGGCGATGCTTAGAATAATCCAGCGTACGTACCGTGCCCAAGACATGGTGAAAGTACCAAACCTCGTCTAGAACAGTCCCGTTTTTGCTACATCCAAGGTACGGGAGTGCACCAGTTTGTGAATATAGCACATTGGTAATGCGTGCAAGAGCATACGTCGTCTTGTTAGAGGGGAGAATACCGGCCCTGAAAAGCAGTCAATGGGACGGGAACTCCAAGCTTTAAAGAATGGAGCGCACGCGGCGAGCATGTTGTAGGTTGGATATCTCTGGAACACCTTCGTCACAGTCTCGTAAAAGTTGACCACCTCTTGATGTTTCTTGTAACCAGGTTCGTAGCAACCAACATCAAACGTTGAGGTGCACGTTGCGTGCTTTGAAAACTGGATTGCATTTGTGAGTGGAACGTAGTGTATGGAGTGGTCAGGTAGCCACAAACCTCATGTGCCCAGAACTCGTCGTTTGGTGCACCTTGGTTAATCCAAAAAGTGTCCACTGTCGAAGACGTGATAAGTCCCTTGCTGGTCACTTCACTAATGTGTAATGTACCCACTGTACCTCAACAAGTCGTATCGTTGAAATTCTTCGATGAACGTCCTGACGCTTGGGCCCTTGTAAGGAGGTATGATGGTGCCATCAGAAAGGTTTGCTGGAGACGGGCTCGGATCATATTGCCTCGACAGATCGCAATATGCGTCAAAGGAACTTGTTGGTACAGTCAGAAAATTGAAAACTACGCGTTGCATACTTGTTTACCCATCGCAGTTATCTGGCCATAATCCGTGGATACCCCAGCTTCCTTGAGGCAGTAATTGCCCGAACCTCTCCAGACCAGTGTAGGTATCCCAGAATTGGGTTTGCAATACAAGGCCACCTTTCACGACATTGCAACACGAATTGGTGAGCGCTGAGGTATTTTCGCAGGAGTATTGCAATGGTAAGTCAACACATGCTTGGATGTTGGGATAGAGGGGTGATAAGGTGCAAGTTGCGTGCACTGCGCCAACGAAGAAAACGGTAGTCACGACAATCAACATGCTAGCGTGGGAGGATAGATTTGTGGAAGAGTTCGTACCAGTCTGGTCGATTTATATGTGAGGCATAACTATGAGAATACAGAACAAACGTGCTTCTTGGACATCTGTGCACCGCAATTTATCGCTGAGGATCCATGAGCAAATGATGGGTGCCTCATGGCGATGTCCAGACCTAATTTTGGATGGTCGTCGTGGCAAGTGATGAGCATGGTCCCTCAGGAACACGCGCGATTACCTGATCTCGATGTTCGCTCAGAGGGCACGTGGACGAAGCGGCGTTATATCATGTGAGTGCGCTGCTGTATGGTATGGGTCCAGTGTGCTGATGTATTAACCCTCAAGACAGCTGGATAGAGGGAAACACGTGGTTGTTGTGCTTAAGGACAAGAAAAGATGTAAAGTCTCGGATTCTAACAGAGCCCACGATGCCCACGACCGTGGAAACGCCCATCACAGTCAAATGGTCTAGCCTAGTCGAGTGCGCAATTCGGATCAAAAAGTAGAGTTTAGCATGAAGTGGCGAGATCCCACCGCTCCTAAAGAGATCAGACGTCTGTCCAGCCACCCTCATCCAGCTTGTAGGAAGCCTCGCTTTCAGGTCGATCAGGACTGTCAACCAGTTTAGCTACGCGCTCCTCCGCGCGACCTAAATCAGGATACAGCGCGTTAGCTTCATTTTTATTCTCTACGATGCTACTGGACACACCCTTGCGCAGGAATATACGGGTCGCCGAAGAGTGCGAGAGAATGTGTCCCCCGATTGGTTTGAGAGCACCACCAGCAACAAAAGTCATGGTTGCCCCCGGGTCAGCTGAAGACAATCAGATACCAAGCAGCAGAGAGAGATGACTCAAGGAAGTACACTGGACTTGGTTTGTCATAAGCACTGCGATCTATCGGACCGTCAGCGAAGAAATAGAAAGTGGGATAGGATACCGACGTTGTATTCTTCAGATAACTTCGTGAGTTTGGAGAGCATCTATAAACAAAGATCACAGTGATTCTCAGTACCATAGCATGGATATTACCTGAGCAAGCTACATGTTCATGCACATATGTGGGTATCTTTGGCATGGTGTGTTTGGACATATACGCACCTTTTGCTGTCTTTCACTCAATTCCCCTCTTCCGGAGTAGTCGACCCTAAAGAGAGCCATGATGGAGTCGACAATCTATTACTTAGGAGTTAAATCGGATACGATGCTGCATACGAAGGGCTGACGAACTAGAAGCCGGAAGTCCTTGTCCTCGGCGAAACGGAGGGAGCACTCGTTTATCAGTTCCATCTGCATAGTCAGCACGAAGGCTCAAAGATGGATGTCTGAGAAGCCCTAACCTGATGTTCACTGTTGAATGCTCGAGCTTCAAGTGAATTATGAGGAGTGATCAAACGGGCGGCATCCTTGCACACCATAAAGGATATTCTCTAATGCCATCGTCCCATCCACGCCGAAGCGGTCCGCAATAGACCGAATACGATCAGGACGAAAGGTGCCTTATAGTGCTATAAGCGTGATAGCGTAGTATGGTGGGGTGCCCTAACATGCCTTCGGTGTCTATGTATGCCACCTAGTTGGGTTAGCTGAGAGATTTTATCTTGAACACAAGCAACATACCTTTCCTGCGGCCCCTCCTAACTCCGATGGGAGTTGGGTTATCACACACATTGTGTGCGCCATCTGTGTCTTTCCTGTGCGAAATTCACCATATACTTTTCCGGAGTAAGATTTCGTCAGAAAAAGGGCCGTTTGTGAGAATACCTACCCTCTGTTATTGATCGGGACATGATTCCACCTGTTGGGAGCGAGTGGCATCCTTTGTTTGGAAGGGAAAGGAAGGGACAACTTTCTTACCTCCAAGGATGGCATCCACTGATTTGCTGCCCGTGCTAACTATGAGGACACGTTTCCGGCGATCTTGAACCTCAACCCCGGTCGCAAAGGAAGAGCCCTGTACGTGCGATAAATTCACGGATACGACATGAAGCCAGGTTGGTCACCGCAATTTTCTGAGCGGCTTCCTAGGTAAAAGAATGGTTAGGTCGGGTGACCCAAGCGTATATGCCCTATTACCTTGATCTTTTCGACTTTCGCCTCTGACATGCCCTATGATACGACAAGAGGTAAATATACAAAACCTTGCAATTTCTCAATTCAAGGTGCCGACCTTGATCTTCAGAAGTTGCCGACGTGTCGTCATTACAACTCCAGATATCGTGTGGATCGCGGCGCTCTGAGAAACACGTGAGATATATCAGGTAAGGCGAAAGAGAATTTACCTTCAATTTGAGAATATCTTGTACATTTATGCCCTGAAGAAGTCAGAATCGCGGGAAACTTGAAAGATATGGTCCCACCTGTTGTTGGAGCTCGTCTACGTTGTCGAAGAAGGGGACCTGGAAACGCGAGTCAGGTTGGTGGGGGCGAGTTGAGACCTTGAGACCCCACCTCGTCGATGTCATCTGTCACTGGAGGGCTCGATGGCCGACTGGGTGGAGGCATGCTCTCCTCGACAGCGGTAGCACGACGCGGGGCCATGTTCAGCAAGACGAGTGGGGGTCGTGTAAAATCCAGTAATTCGCCAGCACCCACGTAGAAATAGGTTGGATAGATGTGTCACGTGAAGGACCATATTTCTCGGCCCTTCTGAGGTCGTCTTGATCGTCTTCCATGGAACTTCAAGAAACTCACGCCAAATCGGGTATAAGTAGATCCCGGCTGCTAATATAGATAGATTTGTTTGTTGAGCAAGGACTTGGACCCATTTGGTGAACGGTTGATGATCACCTGCTATCTTATAATGCGGGCGCCCGAGAAATACATGCAAGGTCCGTAGATTGAACGCGGGACCTCCAGAAAACGAGCAGGCCTTCAGTCTATTACTCTCCCAGCTGAGCTATCCCGGCTCAGTGTCGCTGATATCTGGACACCACACAGGTAATTTTTCTTACAGCAATAGTGTATTGCTCACGCGGGATCAAAACTAGAAACGTCTCCAACCACCTCTTCAACATGCTCAGTAGTCGATGATAGACCAGTGATCTGTCCTGTAGCCGGGGGTTGGACAGCTTCCGGATGGTTTCGTGGCTCTGCCAACGACAACATCGCTGGAGCTCGTATCTGAGGGACTGGGCCGCTAAAGTCCTTCCCAGTCATACGGGATAGGGTTTGCATGTCTAGGTGTGGTGAGTATGAAGGCAAATGATCTGCGGTGGGGTATACGAACCATACGGCTTGCGATTGTTCAAACAGTAATTTATTCGCTGAGGATTCTTCTTGTCTTCGGTTTTGAATTTGTTTTTGCACGCTTTGCGATCTCGGCCGGGCAGTACGTACGAAATGAGTTCATAATTCTCGCCGAACTGCGATAGGGCCTGTCAAAGTGTCAAGCTTGACAAAGCAATCATACTGAACCAGCTTACGTCGTAGAACAAATCCGTTTCTTCGGCATTCCAGCGAGATCCGCGGAAACGTTTTGAATACGTGGCGGAATTGACAAATTTGGTAACGTCAGACTCTTCAACATGGGTATACTCGGTCGTATCTGCCTCGGCATTACGGTCAACAAACAAGGACTCTTCATCAAGAATAGTCTCTCCATTGGGGCCAATTCGGACTTGAACATTATATCGACTAGTGGCAACGTTCTGGGAATAGTCGAACCCTTGTCCAGAGGTATCCTCGACGTATGAAGGATGTCCGATAATTGGCTGCGCGGGTGGTTGTCCAGGTATTGCATCTGTAGCCGAGGTTTGTTTTGCTCCCACCTGCTCCCACCTCACTTGTGTAGTATCATTGTCTTCATTCCTCCCATACTTCTTTGCCTCCATCCTCATCCTCATCCTCACCCGTTTCTCTTTATTGGACTTCTTCCAGGCAAGGTGGTTGTCAAGAATTTGTGAAGCCTTACTGCTTATGCGACCTTGTCCGGTGTCCTCACATAGGGCAGCCATAGTGATGGATGTCGGGTCCAGGTCCTCGCCGGGATCTGCGTCTGCATCGAATACTGGGGTTGTAGGTCGCCGCGTCTTTCTGAGCCTCTTAAGAGAAGCGGTAGTGAGCGACTCGGAGCGCGATCTCTTTCTATTTTGATGGTCGGATTGTTTAGTAACCGTCACCTCAGCGTGAAGTGGACCTGGCAATACAGCAGCTTCCTCAACAATAGATGTGGGCACAGATCCAGTTACTTGTGACAGCGGAGTAACTCTGGAGGAGGATACAACGATTGGCACACCCTGCTTGGTAGTATTCGGGATGACCGCAAGAAATGCGCGTTCAGTACTCTCCTGTAGTGAAAATCGAGGAACTACAGTGGGTGATGAGGAGGTAATGACTGCGGAAGCGCTATCTGAAAAAACAGAAAGCGGGGCACTATGTCCTTGCGCCTCGGGTGGGGGATGCGAGACCCGGTTATCCTGCGATCCCTGTGGTTGCGTTGAGGTGCTCTCAGCGATACGGGGCCGCGTTCGAGTGACTGGACGAAATACGGTGCTACCCTTTTCTAAGTGTCGGGTTGGGGGCCTGACGAAGGAAACGACGAGTTGAAAGACTCACGAACGCGCGTGCTCATGATTTGGATGCTCAGGAGAGATGTGGGGTTGCTCCAGCCGAGTGTTCGGCCCAACAGAACCAAACAAACGTTCTATCATGATTCGCGGCCATCTAGCACCAAAGTTGCCTGTGGGTGACGTCCCGGACTGGGAGCTCGGGGGCAGCGACAGTGAACACTCAGATCTGAAATCGCCTGCGGAAAGGCAAGCTGCCATTCACAGATACGAGCGACCCCCCTGACGCGTACCAGCTTTGTGATTTTGCAGTCACTGAAACAATGTCAGAACAACTAGCCGCTAGAAGTGCATGACCATCGCTCACCCTCATGATCGCAGCGAGAGACAAATGGCTTCGTTCAATGTTTCCAAAGTTCTCGAGTCGCGGAAGAGGAGGGAAACAACCTGATGTTGTGCCACCCCCCCATACCATCTATAACCGCGGCAGGTGCACACTCCAAATTGGCCCCCACTTCTTTATGGATACAACG
Source organism: Guyanaporus albipodus (assembly GCA_038088995.1). Taxonomy (NCBI): domain Eukaryota; kingdom Fungi; phylum Basidiomycota; class Agaricomycetes; order Boletales; family Boletaceae; genus Guyanaporus; species Guyanaporus albipodus. The sequence continues at coordinate 48,105 of JBBPKA010000072.1, read as the reverse complement.
GTGTTCGAGGTCTATTATCGCCCGTTTCCTGTTGCAATTTCTCAGCCAACAACATTTGTGTACCAGTCAACCCCCGGCAGTTCAGTTTCACAGTCAGTCCATCAACCGCAGACATCTTCATCCACACCGACTGCATCCACTGGAGAATCTAACACTTTATTGTCATCCTTATCCTCTGCATTACCTGTACCTCCTGGTTTGATTTCCCAGGTAAATACTGCAGCGACGACGAACCCAACACTCGCGAATTTGCTACAACTCGCTGCTGCTGGGCAGGCGTCGCCGGACCAACTAAAGACTCTTGGTCTTCTCATCCAATCACTGACAACTTCAGTGACCGCTGTTCCTGCTACTGCCTCGCAACAAAGCGCACCGGGGACTGACTCGTTGAATTCGATCATTGCGATAGCACCTACAGTGGCACAGCAATACCAATATCAAACACCTGTCAAGGACTTCGATATCGTAATAGAGTTCCGAGATGCCCCTTCGGATCGTTGGATATTTCCTCGTGGACCTGCCACGTGTGACTTTGTCTCCACAGCCGGCGATTCTGGGTCAATCGGTGACCTCACCGTCTCCACTGTCGTTCCGTTCCCTGGCACGATACCACCGCAGGAACCTACAGCATCCGAAGCTAGCATTCCAATCGAACCGCCCAGAAAGCAGGTCGTTGAATTTCATTTCAGGATGGCAAGTTCGTATATCTGGGATTCCTTTTCACGCTGGGTGGGTTCGAAGGAAAAAATGGAAGAAAATCGCAAAATTCTTTTAGAAATTGTAGCCCCGTTTCTTTTGCATCTTCCTGCGGTCGGTTTTCTCACTCTCTCACTCTCACAGGAACCTCCAGAAGAAAAATACCTGGCATATCGGCTGTCAGAGGGTTCGCAACTCACCCAAATACAGAACGTACGCATGCAAACATTATACGATAAAGCATACTGATTTGCCTTCGCAGGCCGCTCTCCCCTCATATGCTATGAAACTAATTAAGCCTTCGACAGAGAACGGAAGGCCAAAACGGAGACCCCAGCCACGTAAGTCTGCACAAGAACCTCCTGGCTCGCCGACAGCAAAACGCAAGCGGCAAACGCAACCCAAGAGTCAAGCCCTACCACCAAAAATAGCCTGCTTTGCTTGTGCTCAAGCCAATGTGCCTTTGATTATGGGAGGGAGTAAGTGGCGGACCGCTTCATGCTTGACTTGTCCGACCGACTGTTTACCAAGGATATTGCCGCCCCTGTGTGGAAGGTGGGCGAATCGGGGAAACCTCCCGGGCTGACGAGGTGACTGTTTTGGGCAAGTTATCCACTAACGACAGTGTGCAGCCTGTACCAAAATCTGGAGATCCCACTCAGTCTCTGACATAGATATTACGATAGCGTGAAGAGCAATAATGTGAACGATTTGTAGGATATAGATAATCATAGTATGTGTTGCAAGCAATCGTTTGACCAATATCATGTGCATATCCCAATAAACCACCCGAACCACCATGCTATAACTGCAACATGTAGCAAGACAATGCAAATCTCGAATATAAGAGCAAACCATTGGATGAGTATCACTACCCAGAAAAATGGCATGATTGCCCAACGGAATGCTTGATTATCAATCCATAAAAGTCGGTAATACCATGCTGACGTTATTGCAGCCCGTGCTTGCAGGAAAGTGACGAGGAAAGTCAGTGCCCCAACGAAGAATAGCGCGACCCAGTGACGGAAAGAACGTCGAGGAACCGATTGTACTGGGTAGCGTTTGGGTTCTCCTGTGAACTCATTCCGATACCAAGGGATGATTATAAAATCTTGCATGTCTTCCCCTATGATTTTGCCGTAGCTTCTCCAGAACGGAGTGATTGTGTCGAGAATGACAGTCAAGGCATCCATACCAAGTTCCCAGACTTGCTGATAGTGGTCCCTGTAGCTTTCTTCCAATGCAACGATATGAGAAAGCTGAAGATTCGCAAGGTAAGCAGGGCAAACGAGAGGAAAAGACAGAGACCGACCTCTGGGTAAACGACGGATGTGTAAGACAGAGCCTCGTTGTATTCTTCTTTAACGACTGAGTGGGATGTTCTGACTTTCGTCAACATGCACGATACTTCGTCGGCTCGTTCCTGCAGGGGTTCTCGCTCTCTTTCAAGTGCTTGCAATTTCTCCATGAGTGTAGAAATCGGATTATCCAGAATATTTTCCGGGAAAGAAACTGAATCGACATTGGGCTTCACGCCGGAGAGGAAATTCGTGAGTACCTCGCGTTGTCGAATCACGCGTGCGTGTATGTCCTCGACGACTCTCCAACCTTGGCGTTTACGGGTCCCACTTGTTACGGCCGAGGGGTCATGGCTGAAGGCGTCAAGCAACTCCATCGGGAGACTACTATACGCGATACCTAGTGATGGCATCACGCTGGAACAAACCAGCTCGTATTCTCGGACGTCCACAGCAACTCGTTGCATTCTATGACGAAGCCTGTGGTTGTGGCCCCTCAACTCTTCCAGCGTCCTTAGGTAGTGTGAACAACAATCATTATAAGAAAACACAAAGGTGCGCACTTCAATTTTAGTTCGTATTCCGTTTCAAGCGAACCTTGCTCGTCAGACACTTCCTTGCATCTCGACAACATTTTGTGAGCGCGTCGCGCTACAGGCAAGGAAGCGCTACGGTATGAACGCCTATGTTGGAGGGGTGTAGATTGGGAAAGAGTGGCGTCTAGGTGAGTCCGCTCCTGGAATACGACACTTCCTTCGTCAGGATATGACTGGAACACCGGGGCAGAGGCAGAATCAACCGGAAGAGGAGTAGTGGCATGCATGTCAGGCCATTCATTCGGGGAATCTGTCGCTCTTTCCTGCTGAGGCGGTCGTAACTGGTCCGCATAGCACAAATCCTTCCGCTTGATTTTTGTGCGGGCTCCACTTGGCACGGAATCGTTCTGGTCTTCAGACTGTGAACCAAATGGCGACGAGGAACCCTCCTCGCTTTCTGCAGGATGTCGACGAAAACGATGAATAATGTCGGGGAAGTTGAGGCGACTGCTTGCTGGCGACATGCCTCCAGAAGAATTGCGGTGCTGATATGGTGAAGGAGTAGCACCTGTGCTGCTAGCATCAAAGAAAACGGGAATAGAATGTCGCCACCCTCGATTTGTTCCTTCGCTTCGTACCTGTGAATTGCTGAAAGAGTCGCGTGTATTTGCAATGAGGGGGCCGAAGGATACATGGCCATCCGAGGAGCGGGCTCGGCTGAGGGAAGGACGAGGTGAAGAATCCGATGGAGGAGCTGAAATTCGTCCTGGTGGGTATTTGAGACGGTATTGGGATGAAGATGTTTCAAGGGAAGACGAAGCAGCCGGAGATTGTGGCAGAGACGCAGATGAAGTAGCACCCTTCTTAAACTTGATGTACTCTTCTACGATGAGCGCAGACACATGCCATCGTGATCGCCGTCTTCCATGTCGATCAAGTAGATGTTTGAGCCACGTCAGAGGTTCAGCATCATCGAGCCATGCCTGTGTCTCTGTTCCCAAACCAGCGTGCCAGTGAACTATTTCCACGAGACCCACAGGACTTCCATTAGCCAAAGAGGCATATAGGATATTGTACCGCCGCCCTAATTGTTCGCTGACAATGGCTGCCTTGCGGACTGTCGGTGGCGATGTCTCAGCTCTGATTCTTGAGATTCTGTCTTTTTTCGGGCCACGAAAATATCAGGGCATGTCAAAATTAAATGCTCGTGCAACAGACCTGTGAATAATGTTTCTTGTTTCTCGACAATTGGTTTGCTACATGGTGGTGTTCGCTCCTTTGCCCTCCGTTTACCTCTCGAAATTGACCAACGTCGATCCAACTTATCATCTTCGGAGTGAGAACCTGTCCAGTCCAAGGTTGCACCACCATTAGAAGATAGCGGGACAGGATGAAGAGGCGCAGATCGAGTTGATGGGCTGAAGTCTACTTCAGATGGTAAATTGGTCGATTGTCGGTATTGGGGCGATGAATGCGAAACGGGTGGAGCTGTGGAAGTAGAGGCATGTGACATGCTCATGTTCATGGGCGTGTCAATCGTGGAAGGCACTTCATCAGAAGCAGAATGCGGTTGTTGTGACATGCGTTCACGTCGCCGGGACTGAAGGTGTAGGGCACGCTGGACGTCTTGCAGTATCTTTGGATCTGAATGAGTCAAAACCGCTCAGGAAACGTCTGCATCAGACTGTGTTTACTTGCCCTCATGAGCTGTCATGACACCAGCCACGAGTTCAGAAGCTGTGGAGAGGGTGCGTGATAGAATACTCACAAAGATCGTATTCGTCCGAGAAGGCACTGGGCTCAAAGTCGGACAAAAATGGATCGTTTTTCAGCGAGGAGAAGGTGGAGGTCTGACTTTGAGTAGGATTCTTCTTCTTGCGAGACCCATGATGGTGTTGGTGTTGAGTGTTCACGGACGCTTTAACGCCAGACACCATAGAATCAGGTCTCAACGAGCGGACGCGTCGCCTGCCTTCGGTCGGGTCCATGGTAGCTCTACTGTGAGACTTTGACTGCAACACGGATTGTACAGGTGCAGTAAAGCTGATAGAAGACGACCTCGAAGAATCGCCGTGTGTGCGGGTGGTGAGGAAGCGGTCCGGAAAACGTATACGAACTGAGCGGGTCTGAGGAGAGCCAAGTGGTTGAAATGTTGGGTTGGGCTCAGACACTGACGATGGCGGGTCTGCCATGAGCCTGAAGGGTGCAAAGGACGAGGAAGGACTGGTTCGATCAATAATTGATCCCATTGACTTTCTCACGGCTCGACTAGGTAGTACTGCTAGGTATGACTACGCTCGTCTTGCAAGAAATCTACGACGTGGATGTCCACTGTTCTCGGTCGGGATAAAGATAATTGCCTTGTAAAAATATCGAGTCGACAGGCTTCTGACATGACGAAAAGCATTCAGGCGCTCCTGAAACGAGGGCCTCTGTGGTTTCTCTCGAGACCAGCGGAACCAGAGGAGCCATGAGTGCCCGGTGCCTCTCTACTTGTGATCTAAGACGGCTAATCACTTATTCGAGCCATTTCACTGGCGGATAGCACGACAACTCACATACGTCCAAAGGGACGACCAGACCTTGGTCTTGCGAAGCAAGGCTGAACGATGGATTGATTTATGTCGCTGTACGTGGCAGAAAGGAAATAGGCATTCAAGTGCGATATGGCCCGTCGAGAGATATACAGCGATCTCCTTAAACGAATCCAATATCTTTCCTGTAGGCTTTGTCTGAGATGGTCAGTGCCAATATTTGATCATTCCCCATACCCAAAAGGATCTTCATCATCTGCTCCAGCCACCGCCATTGTAGGTATCAGCTGTTCAACGCTGTCCGACATGACAAAGTCTCGAGAATCGAAACGATGTTGTGGTCCTAGCTTAATGTCATATCGATTGGCAATGCGATTATCCACCTGATATGCGACGGTCATGGAGAAGCGCGGAGCTCAGAATGACGTGCACGACTTAACCCCGAAAAGGAGTTGGGAGTGGGGATGGTGGGAATGAAGAATGCGCCGCCTAACGCACCAACACTCTTATAAGTTCACCATTCTACGAAGTGGTGCATTCCTATGGTCCGACTTTAAGAGAGGACCATCGTCAAAGTATGCCGCAAAAAGGAAAACATTATTGGCTAGGAATAACTTGTCACGTACCCCATATGTGGACAGAGGCTTGAGCTAGGGCTGTGGTTCAAGGAATCCGCTAACTCGCTCCAAATGAACGATAGACCTATGAAGTGGAAAAGTATTGGGGACGTAGACTACGGAGTGGACCCTATGGCATGGGCATGGTGTCGCCAAAGGTACTAAGTAACAACCCAACTTATCGCCGGGGCATAGGTCGTCCTGGCTGTCCCCTTCGCTTTACGATGACGCGCCCAAGCATCGCAGCAGTAAACACTGACAATGAATACCTATCAAACTGAAATTAGTTGGGCACATAAACGTGATATACTCACTTACCAAGTAACCACATATGACAAATGTGCATTGCGTACATCAATAGTAGCTGAGCGTCCAACTGGTATACCTTTACTAAGATGAGCAGCTGCGTCGCCGGCATGTCCATCTACAAGCATAAGTTTGACGTCTTCTTGTCAACATTGGACGTTACTCACCAAATATCTGTTCGACAAAAACAGGCTGAACGCCAGCAGCCTCTCCTCCCGCCGACTCGGCCATACAGTCGACGTCTGCCCAGTACCACTTATTCTTTACGGGCTGATTTTCTGGAGTGAACAGATTTCGCTTGTGCGATGTTCGCAGCATGGCTAAAATTTGGACTTCTCCCTCGTTGCGCACATAGTGATCGGCAAAGTCTTTGCAGATGAAGCCACGGTCGACCAGAACAGTAGAGCCATCGGTTCTCACCAATGGAGTGATGACATGGTAGCCGTGGGTACCATCACGCACACGGGGACCTAGTAGCATCGCATGTTCGTGATCCCAACGACCTCGGAGCAAGACTCGGCGAAAGGCAAACTCTGGTATCACGGAGACACTTGAAATGGCAGCAATTCAGAGTTTCGCTCTTCTAGAGGAGATGCACTCGCACTTTATGCGCTTTGGGAGCAGGATGGGATCACGCTGTAACTTTTCTTCTAATTCGTCAATCAGATCGACTTTCCACTGGAGACGTTGTAGTTGCCATGTGCCCAAAGCAAACGTGAAAATTGGAATGAAACCCAGAAGCAGGATTGTCGGGCTCGACCAGGACGACTTTTTTGCAACATAATTGGATGCGGCAGGATGGGAGGACTCGCCCGTGTGTAATAGTCGGGTTAATTGTGGCCCTTGGCGACGTTGAGCCGACTTGAACGTCGAAAATATGCCCTGAAAAGGCTTGCTACGAGAGAACGAGAACATTCCAGGAAGACCTTCCCTAGGTTGAACGTAGTATGAGTTCTGCTCGATACAAGTATTGCCCGAGTTCCCACGAGTACTTGATGTCTGTCACAGGTAGTACTGCGACCACAGGGTCTCCCAAGTACTTCGACCCCCGTGCATCTCTTACGACCGACAACAGGTCGTTTTGACTACATGTAAGTGGAATCCTCAAAGCATGTATTGCAGGTGTGGTGACTTCATAGTTGTAGGTCTTACCGAAAGCGTCCTGGCTTCGACGTTGATGGCGGTGATGAGATACATTATCCTACTCGCCCAGTTGATAAAGACAAAGCCGAGCAAGAACTAGTGATTAACATAAAGAAGGCTACCAGTTCAGACGAGACCGCACCCAAACAGAAACACGTCCGGAGTGCGTCCGCAGCATAGTTTCTCAATCTCAAGCTGACTTTCTTGCAGAATGCATCGTATACACATGGGACTATCATAGCTCAATATCATTTTGGAGTGGCCTACGTGTTCAACCAATATTATCCGATGAAGTTCAGACGTTCAAGGCGCTCATTACTGTTCACAAAGTCCTTCAGGAGGGTCATCCAAATGTGTGTCCAAATCGAAAATATTCAGACCGCTGCTCATTTTCTGAGCGCATAGACTATTAAGGAGGCTCACGGACAGACAGGATGGCTTGAGACCTGTGCTCGCACCGTTGCTACAGATGGCCAACGAGGTATGTTCTGTTGCGCGCTATTCACCGGAGCCCTCTAAGTTGATGCTAGGATACGGGTCCCTGATTCGAACGTACGTCCAATTCATTCTGGCCAAGCTTCGGTTCCATCGTCTCCGCCCGGAATTCAATGGCCTGTTCGAATATGAGGAGTATATCTCCCTTAAGGGTATCGACGATCCTAACGAAGGGTAGGAAGCATGAGCTATGCACCCCGCAGTTACTCAGAAGGAATCACAGATACGAGACTATCACCGATCTTATGGGTTTGCAAGATCAAATCGAGTCTTTCCAGAGGATGGTTTTTGCGCATTTTAGGCATTCAACTAACAACGAGTGCCGAATTTCTTCCTTGGTGCCACTCGTCAAAGAGAGTTGGGGTATCTATAGGTTTATAACGAGCATGCTGCGAGCATTATACCGAAGTGAGGCTTCCACAAAATTCAGAACAATCGTTGACCCCACTACCAGGAACGAATGATCACGAGGCACTGGAGCCTCTGCGAGAACGGTTCAATGCACAACATTACAATCTCCGCAAATTCTACTACGAGTGCTCCAATCTCAAGTATTTGACAGGTCTCATCAATGTACCAAAGCTTGGTCAGGTTAGAGCATTCCTGTCGTAATTGTCTTACATTGATTATAACAATAAAAACTAGGAACCACCCAACCTTTTGGATTCTGGTAATGCACCGGATTTGCCGGCACGCCCAAAGTCTACGACGACGCCAGCCCCTCCCCCAGCACCATCTCCAGATTCCGCGGCCGTTAACGAACAAGCACGCATGCTTAAGGAGTACGAAGATCAACAGACTACTTTGCGTGCTCAACGAGAAGCTGAAGAGCGGCAAAGATTGGAAACCGAGACTCTACAGCAGCGTGAGTTTGAACAGCGCCAGCATGAACAAGCAGAGCGAGAACGCCTGGCGCAAGAACAGCTTTTGCAACAGCAGATGATGCAGTACAGCAATCAAGCTGCTCAGCAAGCGAGTGAGTATCAAAGAGAGTTGCTCGCAATGAGGGGTCAGTATGAGAGAGATCAACTCTTACTTGAACAATACGACCGTGTAGGTTTCTGTGCTCAATCGACTTTGTGTAAGCTGATATCTCGAATGTAGCGTGTCAAAGCATTGGAAGGGGAGCTAGCTGCTGGCGCCGCAAATATCAACGCCCAGATGGCTTCGAAGGACGAGTTGATTAAGCAGTTGCAGGATCAAGTGACACTTTGGCGGAACAAATACGAAGCACTGGCTAAGCTATACAGCCAACTCAGGACAGAACACCTGGACATGCTTGCTAAATTCAAGCAAATGCAGCTCAAAGCGAATTCTGCTCAAGAGGCGGTCGATCGCATGGAGCGCATGGAACGAGACTTGAAGGCGAAGAATTTGGAACTGGCAGACATGATTCGCGAACGTGACCGGGCTCGCTTTGATGTCGATCGGCAAAAGTCTTCGCACAAGGACGAGCTTGACCGCTTGCGCCGCGAGCTCAATTTCGCCAATGAACGGGCAGAGGACACTGTGCGATCAAAGAGTTCTGAGGTGTCCAGTGTTCTTAGCAAGTATAACCGCCAACTGAACGAACTTGAAGACTCGTTGAGGGTAATGCTCTCTCCTACGGTCCCACGATATACTGATATGCTGGCAGGCGAAGCAACTTCAAATCGATGATTTGTTGGTCAAGCTCAACAACGCTGGTGGTGATTTGGAACGCTTGCGTGAGGAGAAGGACCAAGAAATCATGATTCTTCAGGAGGGCATGGACAGCACTATTCAACAGTTGTCGGAGGCACAACAGGTAATAGCACTTTTGCGCGTTCCGCACGGTCGGAATTGACACCATGCTCAGAGCCAAAATATTTCCGAGGAGGCAACGAATGCTCAGATCGACACCCTTATCTTGGATAATCGTAAAAAGTTGAATCAAGTCATTGGTATGTCCATTACGCAGCGATCGATGTACTTCGTTCAGCTGAACACTGCACAGACTCGATTCTGCAAGCATGTGTACAAAAGGTTGATGATGCAATTTACGAACTTGAGTCTCCTTCGCAAGCCGGCAACATTAATTCGACACCGGAATATACGTTGTCGATGATTGAAAAGGCCGTCAGCAACGCTACGGACTTTGCCACTATCTTTAATCTTTACCTTGGAGGGGATATCGGCGGTGACTACGTCGATGTGATCAAGGGCGCAAATGAATTTGCTCAGGTGCTATCAGATGTTCTGATCAACTGCAAAGGCATCACCCGACTTGCCAATGATGACGATGCTGCCGACAAGATCGTTGCCGTCGCCAAGACAGCTGGCGATGCTGGATTACGATTCTTCCTCAACCTACAGTCCTATAAACTTGACCTGCTGCAGCCCGCCCAGCGAAAGGAAGTTGCCATGCGCAACAACAGCGAAGCCAGGATGGCCCTCACTCGTTTATCAGAGATCATCGATACTTTGGTTCCAAAGGGCTCGAAAGGGGGGGCTCTCGCGAAGGCTAATGGGGATATTGGAAATATCGTTGAACAAGAGATGCTTAACGCAGCACAAGCTATCGAGGCAGCTACCCAGAGGCTACAAGAACTGATGGCTCGCCCACGAGATTCCTCGAAGTTCAATGCTGTAGATCTCCAAGTCCACGACTCGATTCTTTCAGCAGCGATGTCAATCACGAATGCAATTGCTCGCCTTATACAGGCAGCGACGGAGTCTCAGCAGGAGATTGTTGCACAAGGCAAAGGATCGAGTTCTGTGCAGCAGTTCTACAAGCGGAACAATAGGTGGACAGAAGGCCTTATTTCTGCTGCGAAATCAGTTGCTTTTGCGACGAATTTACTCATCGAAAGTGCTGACGGTGTACTCTCTGGTACACACTCGTTGGAACAACTCATCGTTGCTTCGAACGAGGTTGCTGCGGCAACAGCCCAACTGGTCGCCGCGTCTCGCGTCAAGGCAAACCTCATGTCCAAGACACAAGAGCGACTGGAGCTTGCTGCGAAAGCTGTCACGGAAGCTTGCAAAGCGCTCGTCAGGCAGGTCAAGGCCGTTTCCGCAAAGCAACTCCAAGAAGAGGAAGTTGACTACAAAAACATGGCCGTTTTGGAGTTCAAGCGGCGCGAGATGGAGCAGCAAGTTGAAATTTTAAAGCTTGAAAAGGAGCTTGGCGCTGCGAGACATCGTCTGGGTGCGATGCGACGGGCTGGGTATCATACGGAAGAGACGGACTGATTGTCACTTTCCAATTTACGAATCTGAAGTCTTCCCCTTGTTCACTTCTCTCCATCGGTAATCTACATGTAATATTGTCCTGCTACGCTGGATCATCAACAAGACTTGAATAGAATTGTGTCCCATTTCTGTGCGTGCAAATAGATATGGTAGCGCTGCGCATGCGAAAGGCCAAACATACGGAAGATCATCGAACATGCGTATCAAAACCAGGTATTGAAATACTATGTGCTTGTGGAAAGTTCTTCGACGTGCAAGAGGGATCAAGGTGCCCCAGATACTGCAGGCGAAGCAAATGCATCCAACTAACCGGAAGCGGCAGTCACGCTGCAGGCAGCTATCCTAACTCAGCCCAAACATCCTCCTGATCACGTTCACGGATTGCTTGAGCAACACGCGGCATATCCGACATCTTCCTCGGATGCGCTTGTTCTTGTGCGTCAAACAAGGCGGGTTCACCGACGAGTGGTTGACCCAGTTCTGCGTCTTCTTCGTCTTCGTCTTCAAGGTCGAGGTCAAGGTTGCGGTAGCCCGTGCGACGAATCGCAGATATGTCGATTGGCTTTGGTCGTGAAAATATGGACTGTCCAGACCTACCACCTAGTAAGTTCGCTGCAACATGTTGGGGGCTCTATCATAGACGTACTGTCTCATCACCGCGGCCAAGCGGCCAAACTGCAACACGTTACGAGCTATCAGGAGCAAGGTGTCAAGTAGTTCTTCCTCCTTGCTCGTGGTATTACAGCCCGCAAATGCCAATACAAGAAGGGTGATTGCGCAAAATAGAGTGAGGATGAGGTCAAATACGTTGTAGGGTGACCTCCAGAATTGCTGAAACGTTATCAAGTCTTCTTGATGGTATGGACCACGGAGGCTGGAAAGCTCACCCTTCCAAAAGCGACGAAACGGACGCCCACTTCGAGAATCATTGAGGTGTTGATGACAACCTCCAAGACATAGAATGGAAGTCTGGGACAACCGTCGGACAAGCTGAGCGCGACGGTGGTGACTGACAATGCAGCCATGACTAGATAGAGAATGATGTATGTCCGTGAATGCACAAAACGATTGGCGATCCCGCGCGTTATTTCCTTGCGGGTGAGTGTATATATCGAGCGCGACGGTCTGGTCGGAGGGCAAATGTCAATGGAGCTCGGGGGCGCGCATAATGAAGACAAACGTTGGCTCTGGAGGGAGCGTATCCGCCACGTCGTTGTAGGTCTCCGGTAACTCAGGCATGCCCTAGTGTAAAGTGCGTGGCTGCTGCAGTCAATCTCATGTTTGGGCGTGGCGGCGCTAGGACATGTAGGTCGGGCTCGGGGGTGGTCGCGACAAACAGACACAAATACTGCTACGGTCTGGGATACATCACTGACGCACACCCTCGGCAACAGCAGGGTCGAGGACCGCACATAGTCGCTGAGATCTGAGACAAGGCTGGTGGACCGTACATGTATACTCACTGGCAATAAGTACTATGTCCGTCCTACCAGTGGTGGAGGGGTCGAGTCAAGGATGACTCAGCTATTTGGTCTCGCTTGTCATCATACCTCAGGCGCGCGTGTGGTCCTTGGCCATTGCCATCACCTTCTATACCCCGTTTTTCAACATCTACATAGAATAACTTAGCCAAGATGGGTGGCGGAGATCTGAACATGAAGAAATCCTGGCACCCGCTCCTCCTGAAAAACCAGGAGCGGGTCTGGCTGGAGGAAAAGAAAGCTGTGCGTACTCTCTCCAGTCTCCCTCTCGCCATCTGACCACCGTACGCCTTTCAGTTGGAAGAAAAGAAGAAGCTCGACCAACTGCGCAAGGAGAAGGAAGAAGAACGCCAGCTACAGGAGCTTCAACGTCTCCAGGAGGAACAAACGGGAAAGAAAAGAACCGAGAAGCTGGAATGGATGTACACCACCCCAGCGACAGGTAGTAATCAGAATCCCAATGACTTGGAGGACTACCTCCTTGGAAAGAAGCGAGTGGATAAGATCTTGACTGCAGATGACAATGCAAAGGTACGCCTTATCTTGTGTTCTGCCCCGCTTTCTCTGATGTGTCGTCCAGTTGGGAGCTGCGCACAAGAATTTCATTGCAGTGCAAAATGCTAACACCGCTCGAGACATCGCCTCGAAAATTCGCGAGGATCCGTTACTTGCGATGAAGCAACAAGAGCAGGCTGCTTATCAGGCATTGATGTCTAATCCTCTCCGTCTTCGCGAATTGCAGGAACGGAATGGCATTAAACCAAAGAAAAAGAAGGAGAAGGAGAAGAAGCGGGACAAAAGGGGCAAGGAAAGGTCAAGGGAAACTGAATATCGTACTCGGAGAAGAACATCCTCCCGGAGCCTCAGCCCAATGGACAGTCATCGGAGGCATCGCTCCCGATCACTTGATTACTATGGCCGCGACTACGCAAGGGGTTCACCCAGTCCTCGCACTCCTCGCTTCCGGTCACCCATCCGTTCTCATGCGTACACTTCACGGAGGAGCCACAGCCGCAGCCCTGAGTCTCATCAGAGGCGCCGAGATGATCGCATTCGTACATGGTCTCGCTCCGACGAATCCGACAACAATAGGAAGCACTATTCGAGAGGCGAGGAACGCGGAAGTCAATATCTTGGAGACTCGCGAAAGCACAGACGAAGTCCTAGTCCGATGAATGACAGCACGAAACGTTTCCGGAGGACACCTCCACGGTCCCATTCTCGCCCAGCGGACTCAGCCTCAAAACCTGTCAACGACACCGGGGATCGCGCCTCGCGCTTAGTTGCTATGCAATCCAATGCCTCTAGCATGGAGGCGGATCGACAGAAACGTTTGTCGGAGCTCTTGGCGAAGGAGAAGGCAGAGCTAGAAGTCGAAAACGAAGTAAGGTCGAAATCAAAGGGCATGGGGAGCTTTTTGAGCCAGGAGCAGAAGAGAGTTTTTGGTGGTGAGGGCGGCCTAGAAGATCGGATCAGAAGGGGGCGTGGCGGGCTTGTCGTTGATGCAGACTGAGAATCATTGCAATATTGACTTTCGTCTCGCCTGTGTGTATGTTTGTTACATTAGGATCTTAACCAATATTGCTGATACCCCCTGGTCTCATAAGGACTTAAACTATTGGGGGCCGTTGAGGTACTCGTCAACGGTGGTAGATTTACCCATCTCAAGAGGTATCATCTTAAGGAACGTTTTTGAGCATTCAAAGATAGGTGCAGCGCTAGCCGGGATCGTTACGTATGATAAAGCGTGAAAAATAGCTTCTTATGGGTTGTTCGCTGTGAAACTCCCCGGAATGGTCCAACAGGTTGAGGTCAGCCTGAAAACCCCGCACCATACCATCGACGAAAGTCCCCTGCAATTTTACTATGTGGCCAACGACATACCTCAACCTTCAGTAGATACCTTAGTTGGTGGTGCTCGTGCTGCTCCTGGCATCTGAGTGGGACCGACGAGAGTCTGTCCCATCTCCAGAACAGATCAAACGAAGATCGGGATTGAGAACGTCCCTTTTCCTGAGCGACTTTCGGGTAAAAAGAGTGACTCTGGTCGATAAGTGTCAGCCTATTCGGTCAGGATTGGGCCCCGAGCGAGATTGACACCTACCTTCCTTTGTCGGTCTGCCGGCGGTACCGTCAATTCGGGAGCAAAGCGGACATGCAGTTGCCCAACAACTCGAGGTGCCATCGATGCCAGATCGAGGTTGAGGTACGAAAAAGAGTGGTCCTTGGCCCTGACTTCAAGCAGGCAGCTTTGGCAACTAGGTAAATAAATCTTTGAACGGCTTGTGACGGACTGATTTCGAACGAGTCACAAAGCGAGCAGTTTGATTCAATGACAACATATTAACATAAGAAATTCAATTATGATAGACATATAGGGTCCCCATGCACAGAGCAAGGCCCCTGAGGGTTTGCACGACGGCGGATTGGATTTATGAAGTGGGTACAGTAGCAGAGGGATGTATCATCACAGTTTCGTCATGAACACCCGTGCCACGTCCACGAAGATGACTGCGTGTGATAAGGGCAAAGTCCTAGGCATTGCAATCAATCAAGGGAGCGGTACAAATGGATTGACCCACAATAACTAGATGGACGAATCCGAGGCGCATTTGCGTGCGGTCTCGACCTGTCATTTGCGAGACTACTGTACGCAGGTTAGACATGCAATCATCCTCGGGGATCATTGGCTGTTCTCTAGTCAGTTCATCCGCAGAGGGTGAGCCACATGCTGCGCTCTGACCAGAGGAAGTGGGACGGGAATTGCACTCGTAGCAAGTGGCATGTCAGCCTCGAAGTCGACATCCTCGGAAAGTTCCTTTCTCTGGGGAATAAGTTCTCCTCTCTGCATAAGCTTTAATTTCATACCATGATGTCCGTGGTATTGAACAACGAGCGACTACGGGTGGTCCTATAAGGATGATACCTTCGGCAACGAAGAGCTTGATAGCTCGGGAGCCTCATATACGGCAATCTTAGGATGGCATTCTTGGATGGGCATAACTGTTCGTAAGGAATAGGCATTTAGTGGCGTGCACGAAAGGTAGTTGGGGAGTCGGGAGAGAGAAGGGAATATGTTGAACAGCCATCTTGAGTCTCTGCACGTTTCGGAGGCATGCAAAGCATATTTTGCTGATTTGAAAGGCCGCGTTGTGTCGGAGGGCTGAAGGATCTCCGCTGTCTAGTTTTGGTTGAAGGGCTGCTTGTCTGTCATTAATGTCATTGTCAATGGTGTGGGTCAAGTTCAGGGCACTCCGTTCTGGGATCAGTTCATTGCTGCTTACATCCGATTGGCTCCCACTAGTTCCAGTCACCGTCGTGAGACCTCTGTGTGACAAAAGCAGCACACGCCGGCGATGGTTTGGAAGTTTTGCGGTGTGGGTTGGCTGTTGCAGGTGAGACCCCATATCGGCGGCTTGCTTCATAGTGAACGGACTAGAACTTGTGGGGTCGAGGGGACGAATCTCAATCGGTCAAAACACTCTCCACTTTTGCACTTCGACTGACTCTGACCCATAGTCTTCACCAGGACGCAGCTCTCGAGCGCTTGAGCACTTACCTGATAAAAAAAATCACTTTAACATGTGACCAGGTATCACACCGGTCTTTTGTTTGGTCATCATCGCACATGCCTGACTAGGTGCTTCAGCTGAAGAAAGACATCGTCGTCACGGTAATGAACCGACGTTCGCGGATCCGATAGTCTGACTTGCCATTAACCTCAGCACGTGTACGTTTCTCAAGTGGCGAGTTTCGTACAAAGGACTCGGCCTAGGTTATTCATCTAATGGACGCCACAATCGATATAGCCTGGTAAACGGTCACCGACCTTGTCACCAAGCACCGTATTAGGACTTTGCAATGATCGATTGTATACTCCATGGGTGGTAAGTCGCTTTTACGTAAAGTTACTGATTTGTCGAACACAGCTGACTAACGCCCTACTTGGGCTCTCTCGTGTGCCTTGCATGTGCCCCCCAGGGTGCAGATATAAAAAGGACCTGGCCGACCGACACCGCTCACGACATTCGATGATATCTGTCTCCCATCTCACTCCCCAGGTTGACACGTGGAATGGACCAAAATACTGCAGTCGAACAGGTCGAACGTCAAGAGCCTGGATCTGAATGTCTCCCTTCTCCAAGTCTCGAGGGTGGCTTGGAAGTATTAATGGACAAGGGAGCAATCCAAAGGGAGTTGAAATCTGGCATCGAACAAACAGCAGAAAAGCCGTACACTATATACACACTGCCCGAGAAATGGTTCATTGTATCCATGGCATCCCTGGCAGCATTGTTCAGGTAAGTCTATGAAACTAAGTCGGCCAATTCTATGATGTGCTGTGCTCACCTCAAAGGGTGTACCACCCATGTAGTCCACTCACAGCCAATATATATCTCCCGGCGATCCCCACTATGGCTACTGCCTTTCACAAGTCCATCGAGCTCATCAACTTGACTGTTACAGTGTACATGGTCTTGCAGGGTGTTTGTGAGCCACGCAGACCCTACTACTTACCAGTCTGACAATTTGACCACCCTAATCAAGCTCCCATGGTATGGGGCTTACTAGCAGATCGTGTGGGACGACGACCAGTCTTTCTTGCATGTTTATTCGTGCTGAGCGCGGCTTGCATTGGTCTTGCCGTTGTTCCAACCTCGGGGTATTGGTTATTGATGTTACTCCGCTGCATCCAAGCTGCCGGGTCCGCGAGCACAGTTGCACTTGGTGTGTTGCTGACAATATTGCGGAGCAATTTACTAATTCCTGAATAGGTGCTGGAGTCATCGGTGATATCGCAGCTCGTGCTGAGCGTGGAGGTTTCTTCGGGCTTTTTACTCTTGGCCCCCTAGTAAGTTAGAGTGAAGAAGTGTAACGAGTACTTGAGTGACTCGTGGGGAGCTAGTTTGGACCTGCCATCGGACCCGTCATTGGGGGCGTCCTGGCTCAAACACTAGGATGGAGGTGAGCCTATGAACTATACAGAAATTTTACTTCTTCACCACCATTTGTCCGGTACAGGTGGATGTTTTGGCTGCTCTGCATTCTCTCTGCCGGATGCTTCCTTGTCATGATGACGTACGTTCATTGTCGTTACTCTCTAGTATGTGATCTAAGAATTCGACATACCCGATAGTTTCCTCCCAGAAACATTACGACGACTCGTTGACGATGGCAGTGTAATCCCGCCGAAGATATACCGGCCCCTTATTCCCATTGTCGGGGCGGGACGACAAAAAGCATCGGGGCGGGTCTCCCTTCCTCCTCCTCTTTCGAATCCGTTTCGAATACTAACTTACCTCGATGTGATGAACCTCTTGATTTCCAACGGGATTTTGTACTCGGTTTTTTATGCTGTGACCACCACTATCTCCACTCTATTCCAGTCGACATATCCATTCTTGAACGAGACTGACACTGGATTATGCTTTTTGGCCATTGGTGGAGGCATGATCGTTGGTAGCGTAGCCGGAGGAAAAATCCTTGATAGGGATTACAGGAAGCTAGAGGAAAAGATAGCAAGGGACACCTCGATAAAACCAAATTACCTAACCTCTGCGGAACAAGTCGTGAAGGATGAAAACTTTCCAATCGAGCAAGCAAGGCTGCAAAGAATTCCTTTCTACTTAATTGTGTTCACCACATGCTGTGCCGGTTATGGATGGTGCCTTGAGAAAAAAGTTAGTATAGCAGCACCGCTGATACTGCAAATAATGTGCAAGTTCTTTCTCGATCATTGCGCTGGGCATTGGATGATCGCTTTGCTTCCTCAGTTGCCATCTCGTTAATAGCGATCATGAACACTGTACAAACCCTCCTAATCGACTTGTTGCCAGCACATGGTTCCTCTGCGACGGCATGCGTAAGTTACTACCTCGCTTGCGATCAGGCAATTTCGTTGACAGTCGGTTGCAGAACAATTTGGTGAGGTGCTCACTAGGTGCCGCTTTGGTGTCAGTTATCGACCTCATATTGAAAGCCCTCGGAGCGGGATGGACCTACACTCTGCTCGCAGGGATATGTCTCGCCACCACCTCGCCGATGATTTGGTTTGCAGTGTGGATTGGTCCTCGGTGCCGAGCAAAGCGCCGCGCAAAATTAGAAAACATTCCCTAGTTCTTTGATGATAGCACTGAAGAGATTTGTACCAATTATATTGTAGAAAAGTTGTGTAGTGGTACCCCCAGCGGCGAGTCGTGTGATGATTTGACCATTTCGATCAAGTTTGGTCGTTCCTCGGTGCTACTTCGAGGAATAACTTGATTCACAAGGTCGGCCAGTACTGCGAGTTTCGTAGCTCGCAGTTACTTGGTAAAAGTCCTTTCTACTGGACTCACGGGGCTGCTTTGCGCAGCCTTTCGAATACTTGCAGTCTTACTCTTCGTAGCGCGCACCAAGTTGTCTCTACGAGGTCGTTAGTGGCAATCGTCCAGCTATGCTCTCTCGCTGGCGTTTTCCACAGTTTTCCACACTCCGAACATTTCGCGCCGCATTCTCGACATGCACTCGGGGAAACACTTCGAGTCGTCGCATCTTCACCGCAGCCAACCAGAACCAGCACCTCCCTACCGTACCTCCACTATACTTCAGGCTGTATACTCGGCCGTGGAGATGGCGGACACTCTGGCTCCTACCTATCATCGGCGGAGTAGTTATTTACCTCTCTCCGAATCCCCGACTACATTTATCTTCCATTTTTTCGTCTCCTACTCTGATTCCTTGCCAAGAAGGTCGCAATAGTGCTCGTCGCTTTAGTGACCGGGGCATGATCGGCTCACCAGCAGAACCTCAATGCTCACCCAGCTTCCGGATAATCACTTTTTTCCAAGACTTCTTATGGGAGCCTATTTTGACTGCGAGACGGTTCATACACCTGTTCTGCTTGTTTGTTCCTGTTATAATCACTATGCCGATGCTGTTGGTCGGAAGTCCGGACAAGCACCTCCAAGGTGATCGATGGGGTGCAGTGTGGTGGTACGATTTTCTTGTCAGAAGGATGCAAGCAGCTGGTCCAACATTTATCAAGGTGATTGACGTTCATCGATTCTCACACCTTTTCATCAATCGTTTCTAGCTCGCTCAATGGGCAGCATCTCGTGCCGACCTTTTCCCATCCCTGCTGTGCGATAGACTCGGATTGACTCATTCGCATGGAACACCTCATTCGCTGGCATATACGAGGGAGGTTATAGAAAGAGTCTTTCAAAGACCATTCCAGGATGTATTCGAAGAATTCGACGAAATTCCAATTGGAACAGGTGCCATTGCACAGGTGGGTTTTTCTTTCTTTCTTTTCGTTCACGGTATTTTCATCTTGTTTTCAAGGTATACAGGGCTATCTTGAAACAAGATCTCCTCCCTCCGTCATATCTCGGACCCAAGCGTCGTCCTAAGTCTGCTGCCGCATCTCTGGCACCAGTCATACTGCAGGATCCTCCGCCTGCAGTTCCCACCGCATCGGTTGCAATAAAGGTTCTCCACCCTCGGGTCGCCAAGATGATTGCCCGTGATCTTGCGATCATGTCTTTCTTTGCCGACATCATTGCTCTTCTTCCTGGGATGCGGTGGATATCTCTTCCAGAAGAGGTCACTGTTTTCGGTGAAATGATGTATCAACAACTTGATCTTCGCAACGAGGCAGAAAATCTTCTTACCTTCGAGCATAACTTCGCATCACGGAATGTTCCTGTAACTTTCCCCCGCCCTCTCAGTGTCTTTTCAACGTCCGATATCTTGGTGGAGGAATTCGAGCATGCTGTGCCATTGGAACTCTTTTTGAAGAATGGAGGAGGACCGTTCGATGATCAAGTTGCTACCATCGGTCTCGACGCATTTTTGGTATGTCGCGAATGGTAGTCATGTCACCGTACTCATGTCAGTCAGAACATGCTCTTGTTGGACAACTTTGTTCATTCTGATCTTCACCCAGGAAATATCATGATCAAGTTCACGCGGCCACTGACAACTCATGATTTCATACGCCACATGTTGGACACTCTTGTTTCCAGACGCGGTGAGAGTGAGACGGTCGGTCAGCCTTTCGCCGAGTCAGATGCAAGGGTATCAAGACTCGAGCAACTCAGGAAGTCACCTGAAGAGTGGCGGAACGAGCTACAGCGCATCTCGAACCAGGGATACATCCCGGAAATTGTTTTTATAGACGCTGGTCTGGTCACGACGCTCAACTCGACGAATCGCAAAAATTTTCTTGATCTTTTCCGCGCCGTCGCAGAGTTTGACGGGTATCGCACTGGTCATCTAATGGTGGAACGTTGTCGGTGCCCCGAAATGGCCGTTGACACGGAAACGTTTGCTCTGAAGATGCAACATATTGTGTTAAACGTGAAGCGCAAGACATTTTCTCTTGGTCAAATAAAGATATCAGATATCTTGAAGGACGTGCTGAAGGCGGTTCGGCAACACCATGTGAAGATGGAAGGTGACTTCATCAACACAGTGATATCAATCCTTTTACTTGAAGGTATTGGACGTCAGCTAGATCCAAGTTTGGATCTGTTTAAGAGCGCTTTGCCTATTTTGAGGCAGCTTGGGAGACAAATGACTACTCAGGATTCAATTACGCGTGTCCCTTCTGGCAACTTTGGGACACTATTTAAGGTAGGTTCTGGCGCAATATATTGAACACTGGATGAATGTACATCTTTATGCAGGTTTGGATGTGGGTTGAGGCAAGGCAGCTGGCTACCGCCGCTCTTGTGAATATTGATGACCTGGTGAAGTATGATTTGTACGTCTGCACTTTTTGAGATGCAATGATCCTCACGTCCGTTTGAGGTTGGTTCCGAGCATTTAATGATTCGCGTGAAGGATACGACACGTACTAGATTCTTATTGGAAGTTCAACGGACACCATAGGGTGTTGTAACATCGGTAAAGGATTCGTCGGGTTCGACCGGTTGACCTAAGTAGTAGCGTGTCGTCCCGGTACTGTATTTAAAAACCTTAGACATACATCACCGTAATGTACCTCACTCCTCAAAGCGCTGTTGTCTGCACGCCAAATGGCACCCACGCTACTCACTACCAATCTGCCTGATCTCACTTTGGTTTCGAGAGGGAAAGTGCGGGACATTTATGCTACTTCACTTGATGACCGTCTTCTGTTTGTTGCAACCGACAGAATATCTGTATTCGACGTCGTCCTTAGGAACGTTCGTGGCACCCTTCCTGCTGATTTCCAGAAAGCTCAAAGACCGTTCCATAGGGCATTCCAGAAAAAGGGAATCTGCTGACGAGCATATCCTTGTTCTGGTTTCGAAAACTTCAGCATATTGTTTCGAATCACCTCATCACAGTCGACATCGATGAGATGCCGGAAGAGGTAAAACAGTATCGGGATCAGCTCGAGGGACGCACGATGCTGGTGAAGAAGGCGAAGGTCATCCCCATAGAAGTCATCGTCAGGGGCTATCTCACTGGTGAGATATGTCCCCGCGATGATCCTACATTTTATCTCACAGCATGGCCGGATCAGGCTCTGCATGGGGAGAGTATAAGATATCTGGCACGATGCACGGAATCCGACTGAGGGATGGCATGGTGGAGTCCGAGAAGTTGGACGGCCCTCTCGTCACGCCATCAACCAAGGCTGGGCAGGGAGCTCATGATGAAAACATTTCTCCAGAGAAAGGTTCCCGACCCCCTCCCTCTATTGTGAAAATACCTCTCATCTCGCTGCAGCCGCTGAACTTATTGGCGAAGAAACGTATGCACGAGTTGCCGGGATTGCGCTAGAGCTGTACAAGACGGCTGCGGCGCATGCTCTGTCGTGTGGAGTCATTCTGGCGGATACTAAATTTGAGTTCGGCCTCGTTCCATCGTCGGACGGATCTGAAGAGCTAATCCTTGTGGATGAGATACTTACCCCCGACTCGTCGCGATACTGGCCGCTTGCTGGTTACTCTCCAGGGAAGCCTCAACCAAGTTTCGACAAGCAGTACGTGCGGGATTATCTTATTGCAGCTGGCTATCAGAAAGGTTTCGAAACTGGACCAGATGGAAATGGGGAAGGCTGGGGTATCGGTGAAACCATCATCGCGGAAACTCAGGCAAAGTACAGAGCTGCCAAGGAAATGCTCGAACGCTCTCCATGAAGGCATGTATCGTCGGCCAAGGGATCTATGTAGACACTTGCGGAACGCTTTCTTAAACGAAATGCACAAGCTACTGCAATGCGCTATCTGCGGGATGGTGCCCACATGTCTGTCCAGGCTCGTTCGTATTGCACTGCCGGCTTCACAGCAACCCCGAGAGCGCGTGCTGCGGTCAATGCCCAATGAGGGTTTCTTAAGAGCTCTCTAGCGAGGAGAGCTACGTCTGCTTTTCCCTCTTTGAGGTATGACTCGGTTTCAGTAGGGTTCGTCAGCAAGCCTACCGCACCAACGAGAATGTCGGGATGTGCAGTTTTCAGCTGTGCGGCAAATGGCACCTTGAACGAACACATATCAGCCAAGGTACAACGATCATCGGAGTAAAGTACATGCTTGGTAGCCGTGTTTCAATGGGATCTTCTGTTGAGCCCAGTTACCGCCGCTGCTTGTGTCGACAAGATCAACTCCAAGACTTTTCAATTCACCAACGAAGATTACGGTCTGCTCGATGCCCCACTGTTTCCAGCCCCCATCGGTGCCTTTCTCGGTGCCTTCAGCCCAATCTGTTGCACTTACCCTCACGAAAAGTGGTTTATCCGCCCAAGCTTCACGCACTCGCCTGATAAGACGCAATGGAAACCGCATTCGGTTGGAGAGCTCTCCGCCGTATGTGTCAACACGCAGGTTTGACAAAGGAGAAAGAAATTGATGCAAGAGGTATCCATGAGCGGCATGAATTTCAATAAAATCAACTTATACCTCTCAGCGTTAATGATCATCGAAAAAACGTCTGAAAGACTTACAGCCAGCTTCCTTGCAGCGTCCAATGGCGGCAACGAATGCATCTTCAACTCGTACAATGTCACTTTCTGACATGGTTTTGGGATGGGGATGAGAATCCGAGAATGGCACAGTAGAGGGGCCATAGACTGAAAGAACGTTGCTGCAAAGCGAATGGATGGACTATATGCGGCTCACCATCGTCTGGCCATCCATTCTCTTCCTTCTGAGCGACGTAACTGGCTATCGAATGGGTCCCGGCTGCATTCTGGCGAACCCAAGGGGCATACGTGGATGCTTTTCTGCCAGCGTGTGCAAGCTGTATGCCGATAGCAGTGCCCTGAGCATGTGCGAAGTTTACAATCCGCTTGAGAGGCTCGATGTGGCTGTCGGCCCAGATTCCCTGGATGAAAATTAGATCAAATAGCAACATTTGAGAGTCATGCAGACCATGTCTTCTGGAGATATGCGCCCTTCAGGTACAGGGGAGGTAGCCTCGATCGTGACTGCTCCGACCCCACGGGAAGCAAAACCCTACGGCACAAGGTATGCAAAAATCGTTATTAATACAGTGCGAGGATGAACGAACGCCAAGGTGAACGAGATGCCAATCAGTGGCATGCCCGCAGTCAGAGCTATATTGACACATGGGGGACTGATGGAAGATTGATGAGCGCTGGACACTGAGCTCTCGGCGAAGATACAAGGTGTCATACCACCCAGATTCTGTTCTTGAAGGTGACATTTCTGATTGTGAGCGGCTGAAAGAGTACGGGAAGTCCCTTGTTCTGTGTAAAAATGTCCTAATGGAAAGTCAACTCAAGTCGATAGCCAGGGTCATAGACAAACCGTGGCAGTATAAGCCAAGCCTATGTCAGGTTCGTTCAGTGGGAAGAAACCTTTTACAGCGATAACGGGCTTGTTCAAGTTTAATGATGCTTGGCCTGAAGCTTGAACAACCATCTGGTCTGTGTCAAGGAGAGGTGTGGTGAATTACGAGCAAAGCCACATAGGCCGAACACGTCGGGTACAGTACACGGGATCGAAATTGCGTCATGTGAACAAGTGCAAAGCGTCAGATTTAGCTGAAATCAATATTTCAACGTCCATCATGTCAGACATCAACGACATATTTCTTCCGCACCTTCGCAGCATAGAGCCCGGCACAGAGTTCACTTTGAGCTTGCCAATCGTCACATCCACTGCAGGGAACAGATACTACGCAAAATTGGGCGACGCTACGGATTCTGGTCAATACATTGGAGAGGCAGAGTCTCTCAGAGCCATCTATGCTGCTGCCCCTGGCTTGGCGCCTAGGGTGTTTGCATCTGGAATAATCAATAGCGATTCGGATGAGGGATTTGGGAGACCCTACTTCCTCTCCGAGTACAAGGACCTAGGATCCTTATCAGTGAAATCAGCAGAGCGCCTGGGAGAAAGAATAGCGACTGAACTCCATGCTTTCAAGAGCAGCAAAGGCTACGGATTCGACGTTCCGACCTATTGCGGGGCAACTAGACAAGAAAACGGGTGGTTTGAAACCTGGGAAGAATGCTACAGTCTGATGATTGAGAATTTGTTGCTCAAGCTCAGAAGCAAACGTAGGGACACCGAGCTAGTTGCCAAGGGCGAGGAAATAAGGTCGAGGTACGTTGCGTTTAGTGACAACCGGTCTGGCGGCGCGCTCATTGCAAAGAGTCATACCGTGGCTGCTCCGTCCGTTGAGGATAGAACCGGTCCTCTTACACGGTGACCTTTGGGTATGTCGAAGGACCAGACCGCTCACATATTTGACAACTTTGAACGTTTGAACTGCGTAGAGCGGGAATACGGGAGTCGATCGCATCAATGGCCAACCAGTCATATTCGATCCATCTTCATACTTTGGACACAACGAAGCCGAGTAAGTTGAGTTTACGCGAGACTGAGTTGCCCAGTCTGAAGCTTTGTCAAGTCTTGCCATTGCTCGCATGTTTGGCGGAATTCCACGCACATTCTTCTCTCGTTATCACGAAAAAATGCCAAAAAGTGAGCCAGTGGAGCAGTACGATCAACGCGCCGACCTATACGAACTCTACCATTACCTCAATCACACAGTACTATTTGGTGTGAGTAGACACATGAGTTGGGGTGGGCATGTTGACGAGTACTGACATAGGGAGGATATGCCAGTGCTACACTACAAAGGATGAACAGACTCTTAAGAGACTGTCCAGTAGACATGTAACCTTTGATTAGTCACCATGCCTTTTCGGCAAGTTGCGGAGTTTGGATCACGGTGTCGTCAACAAGTATCAATAGGGCCTACCAGCTGTGCGCGTCGACGACGTCGACGCGCTGAACCTTGTCTTCCCACCGTCATCATCGTCATCTGCATCCTTTGGGAAACTACGAGCAGGTATTGTACGTTGGTTAAACTGACCCCGCTCGCTTCTGACCTCCCAAGAACCTCCATCTTACACCATGAGTCAAGGTACTCGTGGCCACGATTCTGCTACTGACATTATCTAAACTATTTCTTGGAGATATAGAGCCTGCACAAAACACGTTTTCATACGATGACCCAAGTTACGGGATGGATGACGAGGAAGAGGAATACGAAGAGATAACCCAGGAGGACTGTTGGACTGTCATTTCCAGTTTCTTTGAACAGAAGGGCCTCGTTCGGCAACAGTTGGATTCGTTCGATGAATTCGTTCAGAACACCATGCAAGAGTTAGTCGATGAAAATGCTGATCTCATACTTGATCAGGCAGACCAACACACTGGGCACGAATCAGACATGACGCGACGCTACGAGATAAAGTTCGGGCAAATATATTTATCGCGGCCCACTGTCACAGAAGCAGACGGCTCTGTGGTTCCCGTCTTCCCTCAGGAAGCGCGCCTACGAAACTTGACATATTCCGCCCCGCTGTACATCGAGATGAGGAAGAGGGTATTACTGGGTCGTGAAGATCCGGATGGTGTTCCAGGAGACGTGATTTGGGAACCAGAGGGACATGAGAATCCCGAGGATGCGACTAAAGTCTGGATCGGAAAGGCAAGTGCTTCTATTCGTCCGCGCATCACCAGGACTAATTTGTTCTTGTAGGTGCCCATTATGCTGCGATCTACGTTCTGCATCCTAAGAGGCTTACAAGACCAGGATCTGTATGATCTCAACGAGTGCCCATACGATTCCGGAGGATATTTCATCATAAATGGATCTGAAAAGGTCCTTATCGCACAGGAGCGTATGGCAACTAATCATGTATATGTCTTCGCAAAAGCTCAGCCTTCTCCTATAAATTTCCTTGCCGAAATACGGAGTGCCGTTGAGAAAGGTGGAAAAACAATTAGTCAATTTCAAGTGAAGATGTTTCACCGTAACCAAGAACGATCTGTAGGTATTGAGCTCCTTAATAAACCTTGTATTTACACTCGTCTAGCTTGGGAATATCATGAAGGCCACGATCCCATACATTCGTGTCGATATTCCCATTTGGGTTGTCTTTCGTGCACTTGGAGTAATTTCAGATCGCGATATCCTTGAACATATTTGTTACGATATGCAAGACTCTCAAATGCTCGAGATGCTGAAGCCTTGCATTGACGATGGTTTCGTCATTCAAGATCGTGAAGTGGCTCTCGACTTCATTGGAAACCGAGGTACTACCACTGGTCTCTCAAGGGAACGACGTATCCGTTATGCCCAAGAGATTCTACAAAAGGAGATGCTGCCGCATGTATCCATGGCTGAAGGCTCGGAATCAAAAAAAGCATACTTCTTCGGTTATATGATCCATCGACTACTACTGGCTGCTCTCGAGCGGAGAGAGCTTGATGATCGTGATCACTTTGGCAAGAAGCGCCTTGACCTCGCTGGACCCTTGCTTGCCAATCTTTTTCGCATGCTCTTCAAGAAGCTGACGAGGGACGTGTACCGATACCTTCAAAAGGTACGCCGTTGAGCGCTCTTCGCTGCCCTGCATTCAAGCTGTTTTTAGTGTGTTGAGACGCACAAAGAGTTCAACCTTTCGTTAGCTGTTAAGCATCAAACCATTACCAACGGTCTGAAATACTCGTTGGCCACCGGCAATTGGGGTGATCAGAAGAAGTCAATGGCATCCAAGGCTGGCGTATCCCAAGTGCTCAATCGATATACGTACGCCTCTACCTTATCCCATCTCCGTCGCTGTAACACTCCGCTTGGACGGGAGGGGAAGATTGCAAAGCCTCGTCAGTTGCACAACACACACTGGGGTATGGTTTGCCCCGCAGAAACTCCGGAAGGTCAAGCTTGTGGTCTCGTCAAAAACTTGGCGCTAATGGCTTGTATCTCTGTTGGTTCATATTCTGCTCCTGTTATCGAATTTTTGGAGGAATGGGGCCTGGAATCACTGGAAGAAAATGCACACTCGTCAACCCCCTGTACAAAGGTTTTCGTGAACGGCGTCTGGATGGGTGTACATCGTGATCCTGCAAACCTGGTCAAGACAATCAAAAAACTTCGCCGAAAGGATGACATTAGTCCCGAAGTCTCAGTGGTCCGTGACATTCGTGAGAGGGAGCTTCGCCTCTACACCGATGCAGGACGAGTTTGTCGGCCTCTCTTCATTGTCGAAAATCAGCAACTTGCCTTACAGAAGAAGCACATCAAATGGCTTAATCAGGGCTATCGTGATGACGATGGAGAAGAATTTAAGTGGGAGCAACTCGTGAAAACGGGTATAGTCGAGTTGCTGGATGCCGAAGAGGAGGAAACTGTGATGATTTCCATGACCCCGGAAGATTTGGAGAATTCCAGGTTACAATCCGCCGGTATCAATCCGCACGAAAATGATGGTGACTTTGACCCTGCGGCTCGCCTGAAAGCCGGAATCAATGCACACACGTGGACTCACTGCGAGATTCATCCTAGTATGATTCTTGGTGTCTGCGCTAGTATCATTCCTTTTCCTGATCATAACCAGGTGTGTTCCGTCTCGACACGACTGATGACGGTCTTACACCTCCGCAGTCGCCGCGTAATACCTACCAATCTGCCATGGGTAAACAAGCTATGGGTATCTACCTCACAAACTTTTTGGTCCGAATGGACACGATGGCCAATATCTTGTACTACCCGCAAAAACCCCTTGCGACCACCCGCTCCATGGAGTATCTTAAATTCCGTGAACTTCCGGCTGGTCAGAACGCGATAGTCGCTATTCTCTGCTACAGTGGTTATAACCAAGAAGATTCCGTCATTATGAACCAAAGTTCTATTGACCGTGGCCTTTTCCGAAGTATATACTACCGCAGCTACATGGATCTGGAAAAAAAGAGTGGAGTCCAACAACTAGAAGAGTTCGAGAAGCCAACTCGCGATACTACCCTTCGCATGAAGCACGGCACTTACGATAAATTGGAAGATGATGGCCTCATTGCACCAGGAACAAATGTTAAGGGTGAGGATATCATCATTGGAAAGACGGCGCCGATCCCTCCGGACAGCGAGGAGTTGGGACAGCGGACACGGACGCACACGCGACGGGACGTTTCGACGCCTCTTAAGAGTACAGAAAACGGTATTGTCGATCAAGTACTCATTACCACCAATTCGGAGGGGCAGAAGTTCGTCAAAGTTCGTGTCCGCTCGACACGTATCCCACAAATTGGGGACAAGTTTGCTTCTCGTCATGGCCAAAAGGGCACGATTGGTATAACGTACCGCCAAGAAGATATGCCGTTTACTGCGGAGGGTATCGTACCGGACCTGGTTATCAATCCCCACGCCATTCCATCTCGTATGACTATCGGCCACCTGGTCGAGTGCCTTTTGTCGAAAGTGGCTACTCTCATTGGTAATGAAGGAGATGCCACACCTTTCACGGATCTCACAGTCGAGTCGGTCTCGACTTTCCTTCGTCAGAAAGGCTACCAATCTCGCGGCCTTGAGGTCATGTACCACGGCCATACGGGCAAGAAGCTTCAAGCCCAAATATATCTCGGCCCAACCTATTACCAGCGTCTCAAACACATGGTAGACGACAAGATTCACTCGCGTGCTCGAGGACCCGTCCAAATCCTGACGAGGCAACCTGTTGAGGGCCGTAGTCGTGATGGTGGTCTCCGTTTCGGAGAGATGGAGCGTGACTGCATGATCTCCCATGGCGTCGCAGCGTTTCTGAAGGAGCGTTTGTTCGAGGCGAGTGACGCCTACCGGCTGCACGTTTGTGACATGTAAGTGTCTGGCATTATTTTATTCGATGGAAACTGAACTTGCTGGTCAGTTGCGGTCTTACTGCGATCGCTAACTTGGTGAGTAGGATGTAATTTGAACGGTTTTCTTCGTAATAACAACATCATCCTTGCAGAAAAAACAAACCTTTGAGGTATGATGACCGATGTCGAAAAACATCGAGATTTGGCTGAGACCGTCACAGTGTCGTGCTTGCAAGAACAAGACTGCATGTTCCCAGCTATACATTCCTTATGCGGCGAAACTACTGTTCCAGGTTTGTTGACTGTCCGTTGTTATCCGGGTTAACTTATCTCATCCCTTGTCAGGAACTTCAGAGTATGAACATCGCCGCCCGTCTCTACACAGTATCAACAGGCCGGGTGAGAGATTCTTCCTAGAACATGTCTCAAAGTCGGGAGGCCAGAGCGCTGAGTAGTAGAGTCCATGTAAATTACAGATGCTAATCAACAAAGCCATGAACTACCTGGCCCGGGTCTAGTCATTTCTATCCTTGTGTTGCCTCCCTCCCATGAGGCCAGCACGCTCATCCACCTCATTTTCATCAGCGGATTTGCGTTCCCCACGTCGTTTTTTGGTTGCACCGTCAGTTTCATCGTCACTACCAGCATCCTCGTCGCCAATTTCAAAGACAACGTGATCCTCCGCGAGCGTCTCAGGCTCCCTACGATTGTTAACCAAAGTAACTTCATCGTCCTCCCGAGCTCGAGTTCGGAGCTGAAGGGCTTCAAAATCATAGTCCTCAGCGTCTTCGTCCTCCTGAGAAATCTCGTCTGACATGGCAAGCGTAGATACGGAAGGTGCAGGTAAGTACAATATTGCTTAAAGAAGTCGAAGGTACTTATCTCCGGTTATTTTCAGTCGGGCGCCAAAGGTAAGCAATCGACCAGAATGAAATGAAGTAGAGTATCGCAAGATACCCATCAAGGAGCCACCATCGTATGCGCCAGGATTTGGCAGCATAATCTATGAGGTTTCAAAACGTAAAAGGTGACGTTGTATATCATCCAATGGACGCACCCTCAGCCAGTCGATCAGAAAATGCCATGGACGACACTACGAAGAAAATGGCAATTACGACAACCGTCGCAAGCAGGATGTAGTACAGTCGCTTGAACATAGTCAACTTGTACCGTTGTTTCCGGATGGTCAGTTGTGTCATTGTGCCTATAAACAAGTGTCAGCAACTCTTGATCAACACAGGGCCCACCTTACCGTTGAGAGAGTATAGAATCCACATGAGGAAGCCACTCAGCGTGAATGCCAAAGGTATAATGAACAGTAGGAGAACCAACGCTGAGGTTGATTCCAACTCTAGTTCGACGATGCCAACAGCATATAGTACTGCGCAGCCAATAAGTAGAAGAACTCGGGAATTAAGATAACGCACCGCCAAATATGAAATGTGCCCCAGCCAATAGTTGGCATTTCAACATTGTTTTTCCCAAGGATTCTCGGACGACAGAGAGACCAAGCGACACAACTAGAAGCATGAAAAATGACAAAGCGTTTCTGCCAGCGTCAAGTATAGCAACTGCGAAGAGACTTGAACTGAGAGCTGATACAAATAGGCAAATACACGAACCCACAAAAAGGAAGACAGTCGAAGCCGTGTTTTTGTCGTGCGCGTTGAGATACCTATAGTATACTGCCGGCTCTTGAGTCAATCCCTTCCTCCAAAGTGAACATCATAGCATACCCCAATTTGCTACCATCTCTACGACAAGAAAGCTGATTAGACCTGATAAATAATACTACATAGCAAATGTGATGAGTTGCTCCAAATTCATATTCTCACAAGATTACACACCTGGATGGGTAGAAGTTCTGCAAGGTGCTTGTAGCAAATATACGCCCAAGCTGAACCAAACAGCGCATATGCAAAAAACATGAAAAGATAGAACTACGAAGTGTCTGCAAGTATGGTTGTGAAGGCGGGAAGGAGAACTTACGTTCACTTTCGGGTAGTCGGTTGCGGGAAGTTTACCGTCAAAAGTATTTCTGAAAAGAACGACGCCATCATATGTTGGATGGAAGGGAACATCAGTTGGAGCTTGGCGGACAACAGTTGGAGTCATGACTGTGACAGGTACAATAGCTGGAGGAAAAGTATGTGATGCGAGTGTCGCATTTGAAAATATCGACTTGCCTACGCAATAGTATCCTGTCTTGCGGACCAAATATTGTATGGGGGATGTATAGGCTAGTGTCCCCGAAGGGATTGGGTTTAGGGGGTCATTATCACGGGAAGTAATACGATCTAGGGTGTGTGTGATGTCCCTTAGAAGTCGGGGTGACGTGTTATCTCCCGGAGGAGTTGGATTGCTTTGTGAATCTTCCCACAAGGACGGTGAAAGATTTTCTGTGACACCTGTTTGGTTAAGTGCCACACTGGCGGTCCAGAAACTGGTCTGTGTTAAGGGCGTGTGATCATTCGGGTCCTCAACGCCAAAAATGAATTTTCCGATATTCTCATAGGAACATAAGCCAGATTTCACCGCGTCCGTTGTGCAAACATAAGTCTTCTGCTGATATAGGGCGGTGGTGAGTGGGCTGTGAGCACTCCAACGTGAACGTCACTATCACTTACGGGCAGAGAATCGTCAATTTCTGACGTGACTTTACCTAGGTACTTGACGTCCTTCCACTCGTATATGACCATGGCCACCCGGCCATGAGACGAGCTAGCATCGAACGTAACTGGTGGCAAACCAGGTATTTGTAACGGGGATTACGAACATAACGTTGGCACGCACTGTTGATGTATGTCTCGGGGCCACCCCACATACCCGAGCAGACCTGCCTGGAGTAGTCCGAGTCTGCAAAGGGGACCTCATAGGCGAGCGCGAGCAAGGCAGCGCTGAGCAAGGGCAGCAACGGGCGGAGATATTGGCGCATCCAGAGAGCGTTTGTTGTCGTTTGTTGTGCAACGCCCTCGTCCGCAGCCTTAATGAGTCGTCACGTGGCCACGACGACCTCGGCCACAGGGTCCTTTTAGTAGCCAACGACGACGACGCTATGCACGGCGACGAGGAGGACGTGTTCGACAGCGTAACATGGGAATCCGCCTCAGCACCCTATGATGTCGACCCCCGCATGCATCCAACAGGCCCTGGCTTCAAGCAGAGTACAGCCGGTATCGAGGAGCCCCATGGACCTCACGATCCAAAGTGGGAAGGACACCTCATCACGATGGTCAAGGATCCTGTGAAAGAGCTTGCAGAAACCAAGGACGCATACGTATCCTACCTGGTCACGGCAAAGGTTTGCGACGTTCGTCTATTATGTGCCTTCTGTGCTCATCCGCACCAAGACAAATCTCCCCATATTCTCATCCCCGAACCCATCATCTCGTCGGCGATTCACTGACTTTGTCTTCTTGCGGGACCACTTGGTAAAAGATTTTCCAGCTTGTGTTGTACCAGCACTTCCCGACAAGCATAGGCTCGGTATGTTTCACCACGGGATGCAATCACAGCATCATTATTCAGTCTTCCACAGAGTATATCACCGGAGATAGATTCAGCCCCGAATTTATGGAGCGCCGTCGGTTAGAGTAGGTCCGCTCCGGAACTGTCCAAAACTCCTGCGCTGATCCGAGCGAGTCTTCACCGGTTTCTACAACGGATAGCACGACATCCTACTCTGCAACGCAGTACGCTTGTTCGCGCCTTCTTCGAGTCTACCGAATGGGTACGGTAATTCATTATTTAATGTACCCCCTTTGATCCTGTAACAGCATGTGTTCATGCACCAACATCTCGCACACCCTCCTGGTCCAGAACCCACGCCTGGAATCATTGACAATATCTCAGACACCCTATTGAATGCTTTTGCCCGAGTTCGCAAGCCCGACGAGCGCTTTCTGCATATGCGCGAATCCGTCGACAAATTTGAGGACGGTCTCGTCCTCAGTGAACGCCTTTGGAATCGCATACGTGGACGGACGAACGGTGAGTTGATGGCACTCACATTATTCTCGGGGAATTCTCAGGCTAAACGAGAGGCAAATTGGAATCCGGTGAAGACCTTACGGGTGACTATCATGACCTTGCTGTCGCCGTTCAGGGCCTTGGATTTCTGGAATCAGGAATTACGGATCCACTCAATCACTTTTCAAACACCCTACTTGAATTTTCTGCGCTTCTTCGGCACAAGGTATCGGCTTTCTTACCTATCTGCAGCCCAACTATAACACCATTTACCCGCTAGACGCAGACAACTACTGACCCTTTTCTCGTACATCTCCATTCACTCCTTACCTATTCCCATGCCAATCGAGCAGTTTTGAAGCTTCGTGATCAGAAGCAGCTTGATTTTGAAGAGCTTTCTGACTATTTATCGGGCGTCACGCTTGAACGCGATCGTCTGTCGGCAGTAATATCTGGCCATGCAGGAAGTACGGGGTTAGGACTGAGCGCTTACCTGAAGGATAAAGTAGATGCTATTCGCGGCGCCGATGATGACCGAAGTCGGGTGGAGAAGATGCGGAAGTTAGACCTCAAGATCAAAGAGGTATGTGATTCATCCTCTGGTCTCGGGTTGAAAACCACCACGGAATCTAGCTCCAGGACGCGGTTACCACTGCACATGAGACATCTGATGCCTTCAGCGATGAGACGCTGAGGGAGCAAACGATTTTCCAGTACTCAAAGGAAGCAGAGATGAAGGAGATGTTGAATAACCTCGCTGACGGAGAGATTGAATTTTATCAATCTGTAAGACAACTCGCACCTTTTGTATGTTGAACTGACCGATAACATTTACAGGCAATGGAGGAGTGGGAACGAATTATACCTATTATCCAGCGCATACGAGTGGATGTGTAGTACTGACCTATCATGTTTTGCACTCATCCTAGGTATATTCTGATACGTGTTGCAGTTAACAAGTGGTTATCACCAGCATACAAGCAAGTCTACTTCTGTTGTTACGCGGGCTTGTTGCCTTCTTTCCCCCTTTGATCGGAATCACTGTTCTTGGGCGGTTTCTTCAACCTTTTAAGTTTCGCTTCTGACTCCTGTACGGCGAGTGAGAGCTAGAACGTCTGTCAAGAAAAGAATAACTGTGGTAGAGCCACATGAGACTCGCATTGATTATGCCTGTTTCGACAACTCGCAGAAGATGAAGCTGGTCGTCATCTGGTATCGCAGAGGTGGTATACTGCTTGTCGGCAGGCACCCACGATGGTGGATCCCGACTCGCCTCGTCTTGTGGCCCATTCGGTGCTTCCCCGTCGTCCAGAAGCTCTAGTAGGATTGCGAAGGAGGCATCTTCTGCATCATAGTTGGCGGAAATTACTCAAGCTGACGGTGTGAGGCAACTACCTTGAGGTTCGAGTGCACCCAGCTGAGACTCGACCATGTTGAGCTTGACCAAAAACCCGCGGAAGTAACGACCGAGGGTGTCAGATGACATCGCTTCTTGGACACTTGAGCAATGCAAGGATCAGCTCAGTCTACAGGATAGTAATGTTAGTGTCCCTTGCCTGACTTCCCTGTTGTAGGCCTCGACTTCTATCATGTTCTGTAAAGAAAAAATAAATCGTTCAAGGGCAACTTGGTCCTTGTCCTTTATCACGACCACCACTTTCTGGATGTTTCCCTGCACGGAAGAACGAGAAGCACTTTGCTGACGAGGGGACTAAGTCGGCGACCTACTGAAACGAGCTCATCGGCGATGGCCTTGACCGCGCCGGAGATGTATTCATTAAGAGCGGGATGACGGGACTGAAACACGGGCATATCATATTTCTTTCTTCTCACAAATAGATCTGGTGGATATATCTGGCGGACATAGAGGATGGTGTGGATGGCGACTTCGACTAGCCAGCACGAATAGTAAGGGCCTACGAGGGTGGAATTTTTCGTTCGCTTACTGAACTCGGCCATTCCTTTGACCGCTTCTGGCTCTCCGGTTCAGTAGATCGCATTCTCCTCAAGGTTGTAGAGCAGGTGCGTACGGTTGAAGCTGAGCGAGATGTCTGCCATGCTTGCTTGTTCAGTTGATGCGTGTTTTGCCGACAGAGAGATGTGTTGCGTCGACATCGTCTTCGCTGGCAACGTCTCGTTTTCGCTCTAACTTATCTCTCTCCGCAGATGATGTCCATTCGTTATGCCTTCGTCACGCTACTCACTTCCGATGCGTATCTTCCAGGCGCTCTCACCGTCGCCGCCGCTCTCGAGGACGTCCATCGACCCCTCCCATCACACCAAACCGTCGAGTACGAGATCGTGTGTCTGGTCACACCAGAGACTGTCGATGTCACCACCGTCAGACTCCTCAGGAAGGCTTTCAATGTGGTCGTCGGCGTGGAAATAATTGCCTCACCTGATGCCAATTCCCTAACTGTGCTTGGTGCGTACCCTTTCTTTGCATTTAGGTCTCACGCAGAGGTGCCATCGATTCAGTCGCCCTCCGCATATTTGCTTACTTCTACACCTGGCCCATGGGTTCATACAACGTTGTTTCCTTTTGTCCTATTACCCTCTGACACTTCAGTCCCATGTTTTTCAACCTGACGTTATTATTTTGATATTTCAGGACGCCCGGATTTAGATACTGCTCTGACGAAGTTGCACGTATTCCGCCTCACGCAATACTCCAAAGTCATATTTCTTGATGCGGACGTACTTCCTCTCCGCCCTCTATCCCACCTCTTCCCCCTCGATCACGAGTTCTCTGCTGTTCCGGATGTTGGTTGGCCAGATATATTCAACTCTGGTGTAATGGTACTGTCACCAGGCGAGGTCAAGTTTAAGGAGCTCCAGGAACTCCTCAAAACCAAGGGCTCCTGGGACGGCGCAGATCAGGGCCTTTTGAACGAATGGAGGGGTAGTAATTGGAACAGACTCAGCTTCACGTACAACACCACACCAACAGCTGTTTATACGTCAGTTATGCCTAGCTTTGTCATTTCATTGATCAGCTGACTAGATCGCTTTAGCTACGCCCCGGCATATCAGCGCTTCGGATCTCAGATATCAATAATTCACTTCATTGGCCCTAATAAGCCTTGGTATTCCCTCCCTTACCGTGCGCCCGGCTCTTCTACTCAATCCACCAACATGGTCGTGGAGTCCTCTACCGAAACACCCTCTCAGCAGCGTGCCTACGACTACGGCTCTCTTGTCGACTGTTGGTACAACATATACGATCGACACTATCGGTCCCAGGCGGTGGAACCTGTTTTCGAACTCAACAGATATACTTCTGTGTGGAATGAGGGGAATCTTTGTCGTGCCATGGTTACGGGTGGAGTGTTGAGTCTTGAAGAATTACGCCGTGTGGCACTTGAGGGCATGGGGGCAGCGGGAATTTCGGCGCCGCGAGCCAACGGGGAAGGGGAATATCGGAGCATGCCACTTGAGGGCCGTTTTGATCTGATTCGCCCCCGAACACGTGCAGAAAGGAAGGAGGCGCTGGAAGAGGCGCCAAAGGACGTGAAGGAAAAAACCGAATCTACCCTTGTCCCAGAAAGATCCCCGGCAATCAACTCGGAGCCATCCACCCCTCTTGGTCAGATTTTGTCACTGCCACCTCATTCTCCCGCCAGATGGACGACACTACCTACGCCAGGAATCCATGAAGTCCCACCTGCTCCCCATGCACGGCTGATTTCTCTTCCTTCCACGCCTCTCCGCTACGTCATCCATCCGCATAAGCCTCTGCGCGACACTCGAGAAGTGGGAGCTCAGACTGACCTCTCTCCATTAAATCAGCGAGCACCGGGAGGAACAGACCTACCTGGAACACCACAGATGTGGACCTCTGCTCTCGAGACGCCCCCAAGTGTTGTAACGCCTGTTCCAACGGATACTTACTTTCCCAAAGTATGGGATAGTGACCGAAATTGGTCGTCGGTTTCACCTTCGTCTTCTGATACATCTTTGACCACTATGGAGCCCAGCCCCTCCAAGTCGCAGCTTCTTCCTAATGTAGTCCTGAGCCCCTCTCCTCCGTTTGCCACGCCCGAAATGTTGCATCGCCGAGGACAACACCGTCACATCACTCAGGAGGAAAACGGATCTCAGACGCCGGATCCTGCAAAAGTGAGGCGAGTTTTTCCATGGGAGGCGCGACCACGTCAGACCCCGGGACGGGTGTTTCCTGATGAAGGGTCATTATTCACTGCTCTCCCTCAAGCTCCTACTTTTGTAACCCCTGAAAGGAAGACTACTTTCCGTTCGCCGATGCCGTCACCCTTGGTTGGCTTTCCGCCGTCACTCCAACCACATTATCTATCGGACAACCTCTTTTTGCAGCGATATTCTAGCGGAGCTCCGTGGTCTCCTCCCTCTCCGAGTCCTCTTGGTTTGGTAAACGAACTGGATAAGGTAGAGACTAACAGTCAAGATGGGGATGTTGAAGACGAAGTGGACTCCGAGGAGGAGACGACAATGAGAATACGAACGCGAAGCTCTACCCCTGAGATAGCGAAGCGTATTCTGAAGTATCGTTCCATCGGCGTGCAAACGGACCCTAGGGACCTGCGTGAGGAGGGTGTCCAAGTTACGACTTTCGTACCGGTAACGGAGGTGGCGGAAAAGTTGATCTTGATGAACAAGCGCTTGGGGCGAAGCTGGGTAACATCTACCGGTGCGACGAATCCTTTCATTAGCTCCACAATGACCTCTCAGTCGTTCCCGTCGACGCCACCTGCGCTAGCATCGTTTGAAGGCAGCGATCTAAGCTCTTCCTCCGCATCCTTGCCCT
The DNA here is from genome assembly GCA_038088995.1 of Guyanaporus albipodus. Taxonomy (NCBI): domain Eukaryota; kingdom Fungi; phylum Basidiomycota; class Agaricomycetes; order Boletales; family Boletaceae; genus Guyanaporus; species Guyanaporus albipodus. The sequence continues at coordinate 9,953 of JBBPKA010000072.1, read as the reverse complement.
CTCTCTCGTCTATCGCTCCGCCCTCCCCGACTGGCGGTTCGACGCTCTCCCATACTCGCAAAGGTTCACGCGTATGGGATCCAGTTCGTGGTGTGGAAGCATTCAAGCGAGGGTCAGAAGAAGTTCTCACAAAGTTCACGAAGAAGGGTACTTGGGAAGAACATGCGTAAACCGCATTCGGGCCACCTGGTCATCTTTGCGCTTTCTTTCTTCTTCCTTATCTGTATGCATACATACTTACATGTGATACCAACTTTCGTCGTCGCTCTCACCGTAATTCTCATGTAATCTTTAGTCCTCCTCGTTTCAAGTGCCATGGACTTTGTAATCACATAATACATCGAACGGACTCTGCAAGGCTTGTTTCCAAGCCCAACTATGGGGCGGCCTGCGCTGTGCAACGCCTTAGAAATGTTGATCCGAGAATGATGATCAGTCTCACGGGGGAGAGCATCGACACCAAGTAAAGTCAAAACATTGACTGCATTGCTCGGTACTGACTGGTAGAAAATGTGCTATAAACAGTACTGGTACTTTCCTTCCCTTACCAATCGGGATCAGTACGAACTCGGACTCTTGATCTCTCCCCATGTCCAAACCTTGTCTGGAAACGAGCAGACTTGGTCTAGACAAGAAAAGTCACGCCCAGCAATTCCAAGACAGCTGTCACCTCAGAATGGAATGTCAATGCAGTGCATGATGGCACTATAAAAGCGGACGATATAGACATTGCTCGGCTGCCTTGATCGAGCCATCTTACCGATACTACCATGGTGAGCACAGACTCGCTGCCTTGTCCTCGACTGACCCGTGTCCAGTCCTCTCTTTTTGGTTTCGCAGAAAAAGCCCTCTCTGCCGCTGCCGGCGGATCTTCCGACGAGCCTGAGCGTAAGTCCCTGTTTATAGCTGCCATCAGTCGATCGATCATCGACGATGTACGACGATTAGGCGTTCACAAGACTGGTGGCCGCGAATTCAATGATTCTCACCACAGGCAGCAGCCACAGGGCGGTTGTGCGTAGTCTTTTCTTATCTAAAGGGTCCTAGCTGACGACAATACCCATAGTCAATACTCAGGAGGTGCTGGCCCACGCGGAGGTCGAAGAAGGAGACGGAGGATACATCGCGAATGCTATCCAGCATGTACACAATAATTCAGTATGAACGACTTCTTATCTGGTACGAGCCTTATCTCAACATAGCGCTCCACAGCAACAGCATCGGGAACAAGTGGATGAAGGTGATTTGGCCAAGTATGGCCCCATGATTCTCGGCGTACTGTAGCACACGTATCTCCGTGAACTTAGTTAACTTGTTGGACAGGCTCTTTCTTCCGTCTCGTCGAAATCTGGAATCGACGTTGGCAGCCTTGTGTCTGGTGGCCTGGGTGAGGGTGGGGGAAATAAGCTCATGGGTTTAGTGATGGGCGAAGCGAGCAGGTCTTTTGGTGGTGGAGGTGGTGAAGAGAAACAAAGCCTGATGAATGGCGCTGCGATGACTCTCACCAAGCTGGTGGCGCAAAAGCAGCTTTCGGCCTTCGTAGGGGGATCCAACAGTGGAGGACTTGGCATGCTCGAAATGGGGGAAACGGTGAGGTGGTGTCACCCGCTTTGCGTCGCTCGGCTTATGAATTTTGCGTAGTTACTCAAGAGTCGATTTGGGTGACACGTCGCTCTGAAATCAGCCCGTATATACTGACTCCATCACCGTGCTTTTCTTGTGTACGTTGAGGTAGTAGGAGCTCCGGATCGATTAATTGATTTCTACCTCTGACCAACCAAAACGCAGGTCCTTTAATGCCAAATTTTACTGGCTCGCAAGTGACTCGAATGTATCACAAGGTCGGTTACCAGGGGTTAATCGATTAATCGAACGTTAGCATTCAACACAGGGGTTTGCCGTTTTGGGGGAACAATGGAATATCTGTCCAAGTTTGCAGCTTAGATCTACTAGACGTAATCGAGTACATGGTTTTACTTGCATACCCTTACTGCTCCCATGGCGCTACTTCAGAATGATTTTTGGTCGACTTTATTCGACAATGACACCTATAATCAAACCCACTCAGCTCAATTAGCTTCTTGTTTCCTCGGACTTGAGAAAACGAATCAAGTCTTCGAGAGCAAACTACGTGACGACTTCAACGCTATTCTCAACTCTGTGGATAGACTCAGCCTCACTCCCACTTCCCATCCTCTGTCCTGTCCTCTTGAACCCCAAATACAGACAGTATCCTCCATTCAAAACCCGTCCTTCGCGAATGCAGCCTCTTCCTGGCTTCTCGAGAACATCGCGAATTCTCACCCTTCGCCGACGGTCAAGGCATCCTTGGTACAGCGGCATAACTGCTCCCTCTCCGCTGTCAATACTTGGTTTGTTAATGCAAGAAGACGGACGGGTTGGACGACGCTGTGCCGTGATTACTTCAATGGCTGTCGGGCGGACACTTTGGATGCTGCGCATCGCGCCCTTGTCAAAGAAGATCCGAGTCGCCCCTTGCCACCCGGCGTCATTCACGCCTTTGTTACTGTCAGAGTGACCGCCGAGAATATTTTTTCGCTAACTTGCGCAAGGGGTCCCTTAATTGGTGGCTTTGATGTTATTTCAGGGGGCATGCCACTCAACAAAAGCAAGCTACCGCACGAGGAGCACGGTCCTGAACTCAGCAAGACGACGCAACCCCTAGAAACATCGGAAGCAGGACCACGGAACAAAAAACTGAAGATGCAACATTACTACGCTTTGCCTGACTATCCATGTTCCTTCTCACCAGTACCCCCTCTTGTTGACTCACTCACGGACGAGAGCGAGGGAGAGGAAGACGTTCTGCTCCCGGTTCTGGCTGGTAGAAAACGGCGTTTGTCGTATTCGGAACCACCCCATGCTACCTCCGCAAAACGTAGGAAGCATATGCGGTATGCTGGATCGCCTTTTTACTATATTTTTTTTTCTAAATTTCTTATCTGTTCAGTTCTGCCTTCAGTCCCCCAGTCGAGACGTTTTCAAACGAATCCTCAGAGCTCCTCCCCAACGGTCGAGAACCACGTCCAATATTAGCTTCCCGGAGTTCCGCCATTTCTCATGAGCAGCGCCTATCTGATGCAAACAATACCGAGATACTGGAATGGTCACAGGATTTGACGGGCGAGTCTCACGACCCCACCATCTCAGACCCCCCTCCATTCACCGCGCCAGAAACTGGCAATTGTATTGATGATTGGTTTAACAGCAATTTTACTACCTTGTCCGCTGTGCCCCCGCCAGTCGACATTATCGAATCTGATCTATCAGCACAGTGGGAAGTACAGCTATTCAATAATTATAATTTCCCTCCTACAGAACCACAAAAACGACAGTTCGCATCACCCAGCAATCCTTGTGAGTAGTTTTTTTTCTGTTTACTGCAGTTAGTACTCGAAACTCTTAGCTACAGGAGATCAAGCACCGACATCAGTGGACCCGCTGGCACTTGATAACGCTCCTCGTCCCGAAGGCAGACAATTTGTTGCCCCCACTGAAATTATGGACTCATCTACCCTGGCTGCCGCTGCACACACTCTTGTACATCGTGACTTATCGTTCTCGTCAGAGTCCGTGGATTGTGCCTGGCTCCTCGACTGGCGAGTCCCTGATCCTTTTATCAACTTCACATCTGATCAATTCTACAGTAATTTACTATTCTTACCTGACATTGATCTCACTGCTCTCCAGCTTCCTTGATGACTTACCCATAATGTACCATGGACATATACTTTTCACTGATCCAACTTGTTGTACATGAGATAACCAGCCATTGCACATGATACTTTTATATACTTGTTCTCATTCCTGCACTTATCTGTATATCAGTTTTTACTTTGTTGGACCTATGAAAACAAATTCCCCTAGTAATGATCTAAACTGAAAGGAATATCAAGCATTGATTAAAAGTATGCCTAGAAGAATTGAGGAGATCATTAAAGCCAAGGGAGGATATACTTCATACTAGTTTGTAATACCCTTGATACAGCAACAAAACTGTCCTAATGAGTGTTATGAACACTACATATCTTCCTTATTTTATTTCTATTTTTCCATTATTTTTCCATTACTCTCTTCTTCATCCTCTTCAACTCAAGTCTCCACAGGTCACATGACAAGTCACATGATGGGCACACCCAGACCCATGATGTCATCAATGACATCATAGCCTAGATCCATCAATGCATAGCTAATGATCCAGACTCTTATCTTTTATCACTTATCTATGATATTATATCCTCAATCCAAGTGCAGCCTTTATCTCAAGATAGTGACTCATCAAGGCACAGCACTGACTCATTGCTCAGTCAGCAACCCACAGTCCTGCTTTGTCAAACCAATGGTAGAAGCCACTTTTATTTTGCATCATATGCAAAAGTTAGGTTAGTTATCTCTGACCAATAGGATATGATCCAGTTATCTATTTACCTGCCCTCATGTAATTCAAGCTCTGCTTTGGAGTTTTAATTGAATAGTATATAAAGTAGCCAAACTAGAGATATCTTTTTCAGTTTTGTTCTCTTTGGAGTTTCCCCTACTTTATATTGGATAATTTCCACTGTCTGGAGGTATAGTGGCAGATTCTCTGGACATTTGGACTTAGGTTGATGCTTACTTCAGCATCACCAACTCTATTGTCTTATCACACTTGATCAATATTGCCTTTGGAGTCTAGCAAGATTTAAATAGTAAGTTGGCTGTTTTATTAGAACAAGACTATATCATCTCCTACCTCCATCCATTCTTATCTCTTATTCTTCTTGATTCTAATCTTCATTAGGACAAGACTTTATCCATCTATCACATTTGCTTTACCACCTCCCACTTATAGGCTTATCTTTTTCAGGATCAAGTATCATTTTCATCAATAACACTTTATCATTGACACTCATCCCATCCCATATCAACTGAGTTAGCCACTAGTTAGTAACACTTGATGTAGGACATAAGACAAGACTGACACTTACTAGCTCAAGTGTCCACCCTTTTGCAAGTTATATTCAGCACATCATATGTCAGAAATATTGAACAGAAAGTCCTGGTTGTAGTTGTAAAGGAGGAAGATGTTTCCCTCACCTGGTATTGACTAGTTGCATACAGCTGTTAGGAAATAGCTGATATTAGCATAGGATTAATCAAGACTATAAGCCAAATGAAGAACTCCACCAAGTTATTCAGGAATATAAAAGAGTCAAGCCTTGCTTCTTATTTATTCCATTAAACATTGACTCCAATAATATAAAATCTAAAGACTATGAGCAACAATTAGCTCACTTACCACCACCATTTAACTGTAAACAAACCTCAGACTGGCCTGACTGGTTCTTCCACTTGTCAGCATATTCTATTCCTTAGAAATCACCAACTCCTCTGAGAAAACCACTAGATTGGTATTTTATGAGAATAGCTCCACATTTTATATTGCAACCACCATCTATCCACATCCAACTTTTATTCTCTAGCTATATATTATCTAACTACTGACTGTGTACACCCACCTCTAACTCCATCCACCACAGATCAGATACAACCACCATTGGTTCTGGTATCCATGAACTTCTGCATAAGATATAGGTCAACACAGACATTGACTGTATTATTCAAGAAGAAATACAACTGGGCTTATAATAGCTTGCAACTGCTAAACTTAAATAAAGACAGCCAAATAATAATCCACCACTGCATAGACACCATCCCTATCAAGTACCAAATAGAGAGAGACATCTCTATCCTTATTTTTCTACTAACCATACTTGGATTCATCCTTACAATCCCAGTGTTAATTTTGGCCCTTATATCTCTATTCTATGCCCTCACCTTCTTCTTGACATACTTTACCATTACTGCCACAACTATGATAGACACTAGATCTATCATAGTCAAATTTAGAGCTCCTTCTCTTTATTACAATAGAACTCCTCTTATTCACCAAGGTACAGTTGACAACTTGAAAGAATATTTTCAAGCTTTGCAAAAATTACTTAAATACCCTCACTCTATCCCAAGGAAAAGACAAAGAGAAATTCTTGAAGCTTATGCTAAAAGAGCCCAACAGATTAGAGCTTGTATAGCACAAGTAAAATGGTCAATTTACTATTTAGATCTTATGAGACTTTAAAGGGCAATATTGGTCACTTGCTGATAAGACAATAGGCAGAGACACTGAAGTAAGCATTAACCTGAGTCAAGATGTCCAGGGAATCCATTACTATATCTTTGGACAATAGAAATAACCTAGTAGAAAGTGAGAGGAACTTCAAGAAGAACAAGACTGGAGGAAATGCCTCCAGTTTGACTGCTTTATATACTATTTAATTAGAACTCCAAAGTAGAGCTTGAATTACATAAGGGCAGGTAAATAGATAACTGAATCATATTCTATTGGTCAAAGATAACTAATCTAACTCTTGTACATAGTATGAGATAAGAATGACTTGTGCTGTTGGCCTGACAAAGTGATGAGTCAGTGCTGTGCTTTGATGAGTCACTTATCTTGAGGTAATGGCTACACTGGGGTTGAGGATATGATGTCATAGATAAGCAATAAAAAATAAAAGTTTAGATTATTGGCTATATTAATGGATCTAGGCTGTGATGTTATTGATGATGCCATTGGTCTGGATATGCCCATCATGTGACTTGTGATGTGATGTGGCTGTGTAAGTCACATGACCTGTGGGAACTCAAATTGGAGGAAATGAAGAGGAGAGTAAGGGAAAAATAATGGAAAAATAGGAATAGAATAAAGAAGATATATAGCATTCATAACACTATCCCCTTCTTAAGGATTGACTTCCAGGAAATTGAAATGAAGTATTGATTGTTCAGGGATTGGTTTTCCACAATGGTAGAAGATGTTAAAGAATTGTATTTTGAACATTTGAAGTCTTTGAGATGCACTTGGTTGTGATTTATGGAACTTTGCGACTGCTTCAGATGTATTTTTGAGGTGAGCAGCTGGTTCCCATGTGTATTCATCATCTTTATATCCTTTCCAGTGGACTAAGTATTTAAAGCATCTGTTCTTAAACATTGAGTCAATGATTTTATGTTTTTCTGTGATCAAAACTGGTCTAGGTTTGAATGTGGGTTGGCCTATAAGGCATTCTTTGTATGATTTAATGTGCAATATATTTGCAACTGGATAAATCTTCATTGATGAAGAAAAGCAAAGTTTATAGGCATTGGTTCCTCTTGTGTCAATAATGTCATATGGTCCAATCCATTGTTTCATTAATTTGTATAATGCATGAGGTAGTTTGAGATTGTCCATTGAAAGCCAGATTTGTTGTCAATAGCATATTGAGGTGCTATTGAGCAATGCTTATCTGCTTGAGCTTTCATATGAGTTTGTGCTGTCACTAAATTTTATTTGACTTGTTTGACTGTGTTTTTGATCTTGTCAACAAAGTTGTTAGTAGTGGATGCTTTAGACTGATGTTGTTCAAATCCAAATTGAGGAATATAGGAATGTGTAACATCAAAAGGTGCCTTCTGGATAGAAGTTTGCCTTTTTGAGTTGTGTGAGAATTGTACAATTAATAACCATTCAATCCATTTGTGTTGTTTTTCTGATGTGAAGATATGAAGATATTGTTGAAGGTTGTGATTCATTCATTCTATTTGTCCATCTGTTTGTGGATAAAAAGCTGTGGAAAGTTTTGGTGTGATTTCAAGCTTTTTACACAGATCTTTCATGACATGTGATGCAAATTGTAGTCCACAATCTGAGATTATTGTTTTGGATAAGCCATGAATTTTTCAGGTATGTGTCAGATAGAGTTTTGCTGTTTCAAAAGCTATAATGGACTTGTTGCAGGGTACAAATTCTATTTCTTTTGAAAATTTGTCAACTATGATCAAGATGGAATTGTATTCTTTGGATTTTGGCAAATCTGTGATGAAATCAGCAGAGATGTCTTGCCATGGTCCATTAGCAATTGGAAGTGGTTGAAGTTTTCCTAGTGTTGCAAGATTTGAGTTCTTGAATTGTGCACAATGGTTACAGCATGAAATATAATCTTTCACAAATGTGGATATTTGTGGCCATGTATATGATCATTGGATCAATTCTAGTATTTTATTATATTTTGGATGTTCTACAATAGATATATTATGATGAAATTGGAGGATTTCCATTTTGAGGTCATAATTATTTGATATGATGAGTTTGTAATCCTTATATTGTGGTTCTTCAATCTTTTTGACTTCTTCTAGGATAAATAAGTCATCTGTGTTGATCTTAATTGTTTTGATCATGGAATTGGGAATAAGTTGGATTTCTTGATTGTCTTAATCTATTCTCTCTGTATAATCTTCTTGTCTAGATAAAGTATCTGCTTTTACCATTTGATTACCTGCTTTGTGGACCCATTTGAAATTGAATCTTGATAGGTATTGGACTGATCATGCTTGTTTTTGGTTTAGATTTTGATATTGCATAAATTATTGAAGATTTGCATGATAATTCCAGATTTTAAATTCTTGATGTGCTCCTTTGAGGTAATGTTGCCATTGTTCCAGTGCTCTTATGACACTGAGCATTTCCTTGTCAGCTATAGGATAGTTGTGTTATGCAAGATTAAAGGAATATAAGAAGAATGTGACTAGGTGCCATTTGTCATTTATTTGGATAGATAGTACTGTGCCTGATGCAAAGTCTGAGACATCTGTTTCTAGGTGAAACTATATGTTTATGTCTGAATATGCAAGAATTGATGCTGTAATAAATCTTTGTTTGAGTTCATTGAAGGCTGATTTTTGTGATTGTGTCCAGGCAAATGGTGTGTCTTTCTTGATAAGATCAATGAGGAGTTGTTACAAATGCTATGTATCTCCCTTATTTTATTTCTATTTTTATTATTATTTTTCCTTTACTTTCCTTTCTATTTTCTCCAATTCAAATCTCCACAGGTCACATGACTTACATAGCCACATCACATGACAAGTCACATGATGGGCTTATCCAAATCCATGACATTATCAATGACATCATAGCCCAGACCCATCAAATACAGCCAAAGGCCTAGACTTTTATCTTTTATTGCTTATCTATGATATTATATCTTTAATCCCAGTGCAGCCCTTATCTCAAGATAATAACTCATTAAAGCACAGCACTGACTCATCACTCAGTCAGCAACCCATAGCCCTACTTTGTCAAGCCAATGATACAAGCCACTTTTATTATGCACCATGTATAAGGGTTAGGTTAGTTATCTTTGACCAATAGGATATAATACAGTTATCTATTCACCTGCCCTCATGTAATTTAAGCTCTACTTTGGAGTTCCAATTGAATGGTATATAAAATAGCCAAACTAGAAGTGTTCTCTCCAGTCTTGTTCTTCTTGGAGTTCCTTCCACTTCCTACTGGGTTATTCCCACTGTCTGGAGGTATAATGATGGATTCCTTGAATATCTTGACTCAGGTTAACATTTACTTTAGTATTTCCTGCCTATTGTCTTATTAGCAAATGATTGATATTGCCCTTGGAGTTTTATAAGATCTAAGTAGTAAATTGGCTATTTTATTAGGACAAGACTATTCTTTCCATCACCTCTGCTCCACCCTTATCTTTTACCTTTTCTGATCCTAATCCTCATTAGGACACAAGTATTATTCCTATTGATGACACTTTATCATTGATTTCATCCTATCTTCTAATAACTGAAGTTAGCCACCAGTTAATACACTTGGTGCAGGTCATAAGCTGAGACTGACACTGACTGGTATAAGTGTCCACCCTCTTGCAAGTTATATTTGGTGCCTTATATGCCAGGAACTTTGGACAAGAAGTCCTAGTTGCAGTCATGAAGCAGGAAAATATTCTGCTTATCTGGTATTGATTAGTTGCACACAGCCATTAGAAAATAGCTGACATCAGCACAGGATAAACCAAGATTACCAGCTGAGTAAAGAACTCCATCAG